>CAUZXS010003152.1:0-72500 GCA_963585895.1 Sepioteuthis lessoniana
AGTTGGGGTACAAATTTGTTTTAGGTGTTGGGAGATGGTTTGGTTTGGTTTGGTTTGGTTTGGTTGGTTGGGTTTTATGGTATATCAATCTTTGTAGGTTATTTAACGCCAAATCCATTTTTATACAAATAACCAGTTCTATTTCAAACAATTCAGTTTAGCATGAGTACATACTTTAATTGTCAAAAACATTTCTATTTCAAGCTGTTCATTTTAATCGAGCAGTTCTAATTCAGCTAATTCAGTTTAGTATAAGTACAGATTTTGTTTACACACAACTAAATGTCAAAACAGTTCTATGTTAAATAATTCAGTTTAGAGTAAATAGAGTTTCAATGTCAAAAAACAGTTATATTTCAAATAACTCAATTTAGCATAAGCACGCAGTTTAAATGTAAGTACGTTTCAGTTTAGCATAAGTATGCCGTTAGTTATATTTAACCCATACAGAGGGCCCTATCAGGTGCTAACACACCTGGCCAGAGTGGACCTGGGAGCAATGGCAATGAAGGGATGCTCCATATTCCCCAAAGCCCAAGCATTACTGGAACCTCACCATCAGATTTTTTAGTGTCATATCCAGGACACTCATTGGGGTGGGGTCTTACTGGTCTTACTCCTCTGCAGAGGTGCGATCAGTGTATTCTACAGCCCCCAGCCGACTGGGCAATTTGGGAGATGGAAACTACTGTCGTAAAGATGAAGCGTTAAACTTTTCGACAGGGTTGTTGAAGTCAGGTAATAAAGGAACTTACTTTTATAGAAGAAAGTACGATGGAAACGTGCGGTACCATCTTAAACTCTTTCCAGCAAAGTCAAAAGACTTATTCGCTGACTAGAAAAGATCGAGGGATGAACACGAAATGTCTGTCCAATTTAATCAAACGTTTAAATGAACAAAGTTGCTATATATATCAGGAATCTATATTCATGATATATATAGGCAACTATATAAACTATAGATGTATACACATTCATCTATACGTACTTGTACAAAACATGAATAATCAAAATATACAATTTTCATGTACTATTAACATATGTGCGTATATATATCATTAAGAATATATACACGTTTATGTATACAAATATATATGCACATACATTCTCACATATACGCATATTATATATATATATATATATATATATATATATATATATATATTTATGTGTGTGTGTGAGTGTGTGTGTGTGTGTGTGTACACATATGATGTCTATATATAGATATATTTATGCACGCCATAATATATATATATATTATTTATAAGATATAATTCAAAGTACTCTCTCTCTCTATGAATATATATATATATATATATATATATATATATATATATATAATAGAACAGCTTAAATCTATGTCAGTTGTCTGATTACTCATAACCGCTATACGTTTTATTAGCTACAGGATGGATAAAGAACTTTTTGCAAAACTCGAAAAAAGAATATATATATATATATATATATATATATATATATTAATATATATATATATATACACACACACACACAAATAGTCAGGGTTTGTTTAAAAAGAAATGACAAAATCATGGCAGGTATCTTGTCACGATTTTTCAAACCTCCCAAGAGAAATTAAAATCCATCTAAGAAGATTGATATGATTACCACAAAGAATTTTCCCCCAACTCCGTTTAACTTCCCCATTCCCGCCACCGTCAGTTCTTGGCCCTGTCAGTTCCTCTGACTTCTAAATTTTAGCTCCCTCTCTCTCCCTCTACAACAATTTCTTTTAAATTTTGTTTCTATTACATCTTTATTTTTCCAATTTGGTTCTTTTTCTTTTTCTTAATTATTTATGTAATCTGTTATTCCTTGTTTTTGTTGGATAATTCTTTCATTTTCGTTCGTTTTACGGGAAATTTTTCTTCAATTAATGAGTTTTATTTTTCTTTCTTTCTCCATAATTCGTTTATCCATTTTCTCTTGTTTTCATTCCGTCTCACTTTTTTTCGTTTTAGGATTCTTCATCTTTTTTTTTTTTTTCGTTTTCTGCTTTTCTTCCGCATTTGTTTTTTTTTTTCTTCCTTTTTTCTTTCTTTCAATTTATATTCTTTTTCTTTCTTTTTCGGTTCTTCTTCGTTAGTTGAAGTCTTCTTTTTTGTTCATTCTTTATTCATTCTTTCATTTTTGACCTTTCTTCCTTTTTCAACGCATTGTTTTTTGTTGTTTTTTTTGTTTCTTCTAGATTTGTCGACTTTCCTTTTCTTCTCATTCCCCCCCTTTCCTTCTCTCTGCCTCTCAAAATTTCAATCTGCCACTACCTTCCATCATTTGGTTCCTCCCACTCTCTCTCTCTCCACTTCTTCAATTTACTTTATTTATTTCTTTCTTTCCATTGGTCGTTCTGACAAGTCTCATATTTGACAAGGCGTTCATATTATACCTTGACAAGCAATGTAAAAGAACCCTCAAGGCATATATATATATATATATATATATATATGAGATGAAAAAAATCAAGTCAGAGATGAATACATGCTAGACACTACAATGCCCAAAACACCCTTGGAGTGTAATACGACCACCATGACTCCATCGCTGCCTAAGCTCTCGTCTCTTTCCAGATTTTCTTTCCGATCTCATTTCCGCCATTAGACAATAACTTGTCAACAAATAAAGAGTGGGGGGCGTAGACCAGGTTCGTCCCTGGATAAAATCTATACTACTATGCCGAAGAAAGTATTTCTTTGTTTAATGGCTTATCAACCTATGCGGGTTATTCAATGCCAAAGCCATCCTTGAAGAAGAATAACTGTGATACGATTTAACACATACCTGTGTATACCGAAAGTGAACCTAACAGCGAGACTGGAGTTCGAATTCGCTTACATCAAGGTCTCAGTCTAGCACTTTATTCACAACTCTATAGATGACTCCTCTTGAAGCATATGTGCGTGTCTCATCAAAGATCACCACCAAACAAAAATTTCAAGAGACCTACAATTTTACATGCATCTCCACTTGACCTCAGTTTCCACCATAGACTATGCGAAGTTGACCTCCAGAGAGAACTTGATGCGTCCCATTTTTTAGGACGGATTCTGGTTTGTGCATTTAGAGTTAGTATGGTCAAAATTTAATATCTAGCATCATTCTCTGTAGATCACCTTTCTCACCTAGTCAGGCCTAGTCGAGCAATCCTTATGTGCTAGTTAGCTGCATCCGATTATTATGTGATTAAGTGTTTCAATTTTTTTCTCCACGTCACTTACACTTGCCAAATGAGGTTGACCTCCACAGAAACGTCTCATTTCTTAAGATAGATTCTGGTTTGGACTGAAACTGTCACTATGTTCAAACTGAACGACAAAATCCATTAGATAACAAGTTCTTTTTATTTTCTGATTAATTGACACTTGCTGTGGTCAAGAATGGGTATTCATTTAGTATAACAGAATTCCAGAGAAATTTATTGGTCTCATTTTCTAAAACGGATTCTAGTTCGTGCATATAGCTTTTTTTTTAGTATAGCCAAATTTTAATCCCTTGAACAATTCCCAGTGGATCACCTTTCCAACCCAATAGTGCTTAGATTCGAACTTCTTTTGCGTCCCACCCAATAGTGCCAAGCCTTGGGTTTCGTTGTGGAATATTATTATTATTATTCATATGTTTAAATAGTTGCTTGTTGTTGCTGTCGTTGTCATCATGCCGAAGAAATGACGCGTATGATGATACTGTCCAGTCAGTCAACCTCCAGCTGTCACGTTATGCTGACAACTGGGCTTTAATTGGCTGCAGCGTAACTATAGGGGCGGGGTGGACACAATGTTGTGGGCGAGGAGGAGAGAGAAGAGATCAGCATGAATAATAGAGGGAGAGATAGAAAACTTTAGAGGTTTTTCCTTTGTTCCCGAGCGAGGTGAGAGAGTGAGTGAAAAAGAAAAGCAGAGAGAGAGAGAGAGAGAGAGAGAAAGAAGGAGGAGAAAGAAACAAAAAGACAAGGAGAAAAGAAAAAAAGCACGTGCACACAATTTTCACATCATGTGATCAAGTTCACTGTGCCACTCACATTTACAATCGCAGATCGAGGCAGAGCGAAAGATGGTTATTCATTACGTTCAAATTATCTACATATCGCTGTTGCCACTGAAACTAGAAAATTGAGATATATATATATATATATATATATTATATATATATATATAAATTGAGATTATATATATATATATATATATATAGGGGGGCTCATTGTTATCAATTTATTAAAGTACGCATTCTTATCTATGAAAGCATTCGTTTTTGATTTGTTTTATACATATAAACATATAAAAGAGTTATTTTTATTTATCAATGTACTCATTTGTATCCAGCTTATCAGCAAGCTCATTTTACTCTGTCTATCCACGTACTCTTTCCATTTTAATCTAGGTATACTTCGAGGGACAAGTATGTTTATATATGCTGATCCATAACTGTCTAATATATGCCCTCATCCGTCTCAGTTGATCCATAATTATCTCACTTTCTATGTATATATATATATATATATATTCTCTGCAAAAAAATCAAACAATCGGTCATATTAATGTAAGAAATTTATTTTAATCCTGTTAAAACATTGATGTAAATCAATGCTCTAAAAAATTAACTGGACTTCTTCAGATCAAACAAGAAATGGATTAAAATAATATTATCCCATTTACAACCAAACTAAGACAAAAAAATTATTTCTCCTATGTATTAAAGCAAATCTAAACCCTCAAGTAACAATAAGTATCAAAATATTATGGCATGTAAAATTTATATATATATATATATATGTGTGTGTGTGTGTGTGTGTGTGTGTGTGTGTGTGTTACGGGAATGAAAGTTCTCCAGTCAATTTTATCATTTAAAGGTTTACAGTTGAATATCCTAATAGCTCTAATTATTATTCCTCTCTTTATTATTTTTGATCAAAATAAAAATGTATATCGTCATTTTTATTAATGCATTGATTTACTTATGAACTAGAGAAAACAATAACTAGCCTTTCTTGGAGGATTTACTTATAAATAATAAGTTACTATTAAAGTTTATCACAAATCTATTAATAAAAATAAACATATGCATTTTTACTCACAGCATAACACCAAAATAAATAGGGGAATAGACATAGGTTTAAATTAGAGCTCTTAGGATATGCACCACCGAACGCTAAATGAATTTTACTCTATTGAAAATTCCTTCAAGCAACTTCAATATACTAAATCTTTTATACAACATGCCAAAATATAACCTCTCAAAATTCACAATCGTAACTGCTCCCCAGAAATTAAAAATATTTTTTTAGATGACAGACATATCATTTTACCAAACAATTCAACAACATTGAAAAAAAAATATATATATATATATAGGCTGTTTTTAACAGTTGCATTGATTTTTTTTTCCTTATCTGACAAGATTTCTTGAGTCAGCTTCAATTTCTATATAAAATTGAATCAAGTAAAAATTCTTGTAAGATGACAAAAACAATATCAGTAAAACATTACTAAGAAATTTGTCGTTGTAAACAAAACATGGTTAAGGGAAAGACTACTGCCGAAATATACATCTGCCTATAATGAATGCAAGTAATGAAATTTACTCAGGATACATATACAATTGCACACACACATACACACACTTTATATATATATATATATATATATATATATATATATATATATATATATATACGCTCATATATTATATGTGTATATGTGTGGAAGATCACAGTGACTTGTCTTGAAATCTCGTAATTGAATACCCAGAAAACCATTTTCGTAAGAAAAAACTGAAAACTACTGCACATAACACGTACACAAAATATTTTAGCTATATATATATATATATATACACACGCACCAATATGTTTGGACAAACGTATATAGACACACTTATATACAAACTAATACATGTGAAAATTATATATATATATATATATATATATATATATTTTCACACACACAAAAACATGTACATATGCATATACACGCATACGCTACATGTATATATACCTCTATTTACACACACAAATATATATATATATATATATATATATATATATATATATATATATATACAGAATTCAATCGCATATATGTATAAATATATATACACTCACAATATATCAATTTATAAACACACATATATATATATATATATATATATATTACACACACACAAATTCTCTGTATATGCACACACACACTCTCTCTCTCTCTCTCTATATATATATATATATATATATATATACATATGACACACACACTATCAACTTCTCAATACACATTCTCTCCCTCCCTCTCTCTCTCTCTCTATATATATATATATATACACACACACACACACACACAAATACACTTGTAAATGCCCCCTCTCTCTCATATATATATATATATATATATATATATTATATATATATATATATATATATACATACACCCAGACTCATATTGCATATAAATGCAATTTATAGATACACAGATTATATATATATATATATATATATATATATATATATATATATATATAAAATCTGTGTATCTATAAATTGCATTTATATGCAATATGAGTCTGTATATATATATATATATATATAGGGTGTGTGTGCGTATGTGTATATAAACTGATATATATATATATATATATATATATATAGAGAGAGAGAGAGAGAGAGAGAAGTGTGTACATGACTGTGTAAATATATATATATATATAAGAAAATGTAGATTTATATAAATAAGAAAAAATGAATGTGTATATATACACACACGCACACATTATATATATATCTCACACACACGTACACACTATATATGTGTCAAAGCACAGTCTATATATATATATATATATATATATATATATATATATAATGAGAGAGTGAGTTTTTTGTGAGTATGCTCAAACTTACTCACACACACTCTATATAAGTGTGTGAGTGTATACACGCTATATGTAAGTGAAAGGCACAAGTGACGGTCGATAGATCGACACGATAAACTCAAATTAAAATAGGAGAATTGAAGAAGTATACATTTAATGTAGTCCTTTTTTATGGACTGACATGCAGTATTTTGGGGCATCGGTCAAACTATTAAATGCAATCGCTTACAAAGACGAGAGAAGATGTTTGTTTCATTGCACAATGAAAATACTTGTATCATTATCAAAAGCCATTATTATAATAGGGCCCTTCACCACACAAATACAAAAGATTTTTTTAATTATTCTGCGCGTCTGCTCTTAATGTGACTGCAGCTAATTTAATAAAATCCCTTACTACAACACTTATGAAGCATCTTCATGAAAAAGAAAACGAAATTGAACATGTTTCGATTCTTGTTGAGGAGTTCAATAGATTATTTATGTTAATCAAAAACGGTCGTTATTATGGTCTAACCCTCGAGCGGGGGGGGGGGTATATGAAAAAATAAGGAATAAAAAAAAAAGGCGAGCAAAAGCTATTCAAACTGGACGTGAGACGAATATTTAAAGAAAGAAAAGTGATAGGAGGAAGAAAAGAAATTGAGATAGGGAGGAAAATGAAGAGAGAGAAGGGATAAAAAAGAGAGATGAAATAGAAGAAGAAGAAAAAAAAAATACAATTAGAATCATTGAAGAGTGGAAAGTTAAAACGAAAGAGGAAAAGAAAAAGTCAATAATTGAAATATAGGGAAAGAGGAGAAAGGAAGGCAGAGAGAGTGAGAGAGAAAAAAAGGGAGAAATATAGGAAAGAGGGAAAAGGAAAGGAAGAGAGGAGAAAAAAAGAGAGGATGAGGAGCAAAAGATGAAAGAGGGAATGGTATGTAGGAAAAAGACGAGGGTGGAAGAGAAAGACCCGAAGGAATGAAAAAGAAATTGAGTGAAGGGAAAAAAAGGGAGGTGGTCTATAAACTTAAGATGAGCTTTCAAAAAGTTAGGGTGGAGAAATAAGAGAAATCAAAACGGAAAAGAAAGAGATGAAATAGAAAATGAATGCAAAAAAAAAAAATGACGAATGAAAAAGAGCTAGGCAAGAAGAGGAAAGCTATGATAGATAAGAGGGAAAAAAGAAAGAAAAAGAAAGAGGAAAATCGAGGAAAGAAAGGTAAAAAAGGAAAGAAAACTGAAGAAAGGAAAAAGATAAAAAGAAAGAAAAATGAAAGAGAGGAAAATAGTGAGGGGTATTAGGAAGGAGTTAGAGAAACTGGAAGGGTCGGAGGAACCGTGGAAGGAAGAAAAGAAAGATGAAGGCAAACTGAAAAGAAAGAGAAAAAAAGAATGAGAAAATGTATATACGCCAAAAAAGGAAAGAGACGGAGTCTTGACTGAAAACGAAAAAAGAAAAATAGCAAAAAAGAGAGGACAGTGAAAAAGAAAGATAAAAGAAAGCAAAATGTGTGATGAAAATAGATGACTTGTCGATTATTAATATCATTGTCATTATTGAAAACAACATTTTGTTTTTTGTTTTCTTGTCCATAGGCGGATCTGTTTGTTTTAGCATTTTTAAAACAGTCCCTCCACTCTCTTGTTTTTTTTTATTTTTTTTTTTACCCTTGGCTTGTCTCCCTTTACCAATGCAACTCTTTTGTAAAGAAAGGTTTATTTCGTTTTCTGCCTTTCGGTTTTTCTCCTCCTACCAATCATAACGCTTCTATGCATCTACCGACCCAATTGACCCCTTAATAATGTCGAACCGCGCTGCGGGTAAAAAGAAAAACAAACAAAAAAAAAAAAAAAAGGAAAAACAAAAAACAAAAAAAGAAAAGAAAAGGACGACAGAGAGAAAAAAAAAAAGAAAGTAAGAAAAAAATCAGACCGTTAGTTCGATAATGCAAACGCCTTCGAATTGAGGGCAGAGAGCGAGTCTGATTGAACTGATTTGGTATTCAGTTGAAATAAACTGAATTACCACTCGTCTTAATTTGTATCGTCCGCTCTTAATTCAATTTGTGATAATCGAGTGATATTAACTAAATGTCTGAGGCGGTTTCTTATTCAATGCTATCATTTTGGAATTTATAGCGATATAAATGCCCATGTGTTCAAGGACAGACTTTTTATTTTTATTTCCTGAATTAAATATTTACCGTATGTACTCGTACAATTATTATTATTATTATTATTATCATTATCATCATCATCGTATTTTTTTGCCTTTTCATCTTTTGTTGCTTTTTTTTATCACAGTTCGAATGATTCTTCAGCCACAGTCAGGAACAACAATAACAATAATAATGAAAACAAAACTGAAACATGAGCGTGATGGTGATAATGATTGCCATTAGTGCGCCTGGAACAGTCCCCAAAAGCTTGAGGAAAAAAAACTGGAAATGTTGGTTTGGTTTGTTTTTTATGGCATATCAACCATTGTGGGTTATTTAATGCAAAATCCATTTTTATACATATAAATAGTTCCATTTCAAACTGTCCAGTTTAGCACAAGTGCAATTCTTGTTTACAAGCAGTTAAATTTAAAAACAGTTCTATTTCTAAAAAATCAGTTTAGCATAAATACACAGTTCAGGTCTATTTGACTCAGAGATAGGTGCTACCAATCCGGACCAGAGTGGATCTTTGAGCAATAGAGGAGTACTCCGCATTCCTCAAAGGTACAGCATATTAGAAACTCACCATCAGATTGTTGGTTGGTTAGTTGGTTGGGGTTTTATGGCATATCAACCTTTGTAGGTCATTTAACGCCAAATCTATTTTCATGTAAATAATCAGTTCTATTTGAAACAATTCAGTTTAGTATGACTACAGACTTTAATTGTCAAAAACATTTCTATTTCAAACTATTCAGTTTATTCAAGTAGTTATATATAACAATTCAGTCTAGTGTAAGTACAGTTTCAATGTCAAAAACAGTTCAATTTCAAACAATTCAGTTTAGCATAAGCACGCAATTTAAATGCAAGTACAGTTTATGAAAAACATTCCTATTTCAAGTTATTCAGTTTAGTCAAGCAGTTATAATTTAGCTAATTCAGTTTAGTATAAGTACAGATTTTGTTTACACACAGCTAAATGTCAAAACAGTTCTATGTTAAATAATTCAGTTTAGTGTAGATAGAGTTTCAATGTCAAAAAACAGTTCTATTTCAAATCATTCAATTAGCATAAGCATGCAGTTTAAATGTAAATACGGTTTAATTGTCAAAAACATTTCTATTTCAATTTTTCTCAATATTGTCGTATTATACTCAATTATTCACTTCCGCACAAATGGTAAATACACAGATCATGCCCACAAAAATGAAACCGATGAAATTCTCAGGAATTTTGACCTTGGAACGGATTACCGAATCCCAGCCAGAAGACCAAACCAAGTATTAATTAAGAAAAAAAAACTTATTATCTAGAGGACTTTGCTGTACCAGAAGACTACAGAACGAAAAGAAAATATAAGGAAAGACTTGGATCTTGCCAGAGAGCTAAAAAAAAAAAAAAGAAGGCGTCGGTGATACCAATGGTAGTTGAATTGCTTGGAACAGTCCTGGAGGATTTTGAATCGAGACCATACAATTCACACGATTGCTGAGAATACTAAGAAAAGTCCTGGTGACCTGCAGAGTGACAGCAACTGTCACTCAGATTAGTCAAAAATCAACCGGTGTGAAAACTCAGGAGTGAAATGATAACACTTGTTTTTCTTTCTTGTTACGTAAAGATTTCGCATTTTTGTGCCATCATAAATTCATTCTGTTGACATTATTCCAGAAGTAAAACACGTCAATCTTATATTTTTATCATATATATATATATATATATATATATATATATATATATATATATATATATATATGCGAATGTACGTTGGGTATACATATACGAAATTCTCATATCTTTGCTTAATTATATTTGTCTGTTGGGAAAAAAGGTTTTTCGGGAATACTTATTATTCCTTGGCTATATTTTATAGTTGTTTTTTCCCCTTCTTACTTTATAGTCCACCCTTCTGTTCATCTAAAGAAATTTTTTTCATATTTATGTCTCCTGAAACCGCCTACACACATTAAAAGAAAACAAAATCTGGGATTGTCTTTTTGCATTCCTATTGAAGGTGCGAACCCAAGATTTTCCTGTTGATTAAGTCGCTGTACACATAAAACCAGTAAGACAAATGCGTCCTCGAGTATTCATGTAAGTGAAAAATATATTTTAGAGAATCTTAGAAGCGTGTTAAAAAGACAAGTGATGTTCCCCGAGTTGTAAATGAAATCTTATCGATGAAAAACCCCGAGATCGAATATTTGATAACCACTGGAGTAAACAACAATTACAAAAAAACTTTTTTTCTAAATTCACCTTCGTAGGCATTAAATTATATTCTTAAAGTTTCATAACTTCTCGTATTAACCGTTATTGATGGTATATAAGACATACCGGTGTATAAAACGCACCTCAATTTCAGCTGAACAAATCAAGAAAAAATGAGTAAAATTTATATTTACGAGGTGGGATTTTTGATTAAACAAACTATGATTACAATTAAACGAAAATCAATAGGAAAAAAGAATGCATGGCTATAAAAACTTTATTATATTCAAAGGTAAGAAAACAATAAAAAAATTTTAAAATCCATATATGGCATATAAGACGCAGGGGAATTTTAAGATATTTTTTAAGTAAAAAAGTGTGCCTTATATGCCGTCCGTCAAACACTCACACCAATTTTATTTTTATACCTATTCTATAATTCTGATGATATGAAAAAAAATCTGGTGATACAATTTGCTAATAGAATTATCCTGAGGATCCGGTAGGTTAAATCTGATCCGGTAGGTTAAATCTAGGTAGACTACTTCTTGCTGTGTTGGTATTCGTATATATATATATATATATATATATATTGGAGGCTTTCGAAGAATAAAGTTATCGCTGTACGAAATGCTCACGGTGACCAGGGTAAAATGTCTAGACGAGGCTATTTGCATGCCACATAGCAGTAATACACGTAGGAAAGCTATGAATTTATCTATTCTCCTTCCAGTTTTGGGTAAATAATAAGGGTAGAATGGGCTCTTTCACCTTGGTAGGGCAATTAGTGTGGGAGAAGTAAAACTCTGAATTCAAACCTGATAACCTTCATTTAAAATTGACTTTGAATCGCATCCTACTCCTGGCTAAGTGGTTGGTAAATACGTCATATATATATATATATATATATATATATAAGTAAGTAAAGTCGGCGACCATAGTCGTGGGTAACCCGAAGGCTCCCTTTTCGATAGCCAAGGTGTTGGGGAGGGCGCTACTCCTTCCCGCTACTTTACCCTTGATCCGTACCTGATAATGCTGAGTGTTAAGCAAGGAGGCATCAATTACCATTTTTTGAGTCTTTGGTATGACTCGACCTGGGATTGAACCCAGGTCTCCCGGGCGATTGGCGAACACTCTAACCCCTAGGCCAATGTCCGGTTGAACTATTATGATCTGTACACACAAATTATAAAAGAGAGAGAAACAGAAATCGTTTGGGTAAGAGAGAGAGAGAGAAAGGAGATTTGGAAAATCAGAATAACAGGTTTTGGGTCATCAGAATGAAAATGGATTCGTTACTAAAAACGGATCTACATGACAAGGCAGAAAAGTGTTATATTTAGTACAAATGCGTAATTTAATTTTTGACATTTTGATGACACTTGATCTCTATCGACTTTAATATTAGTGCTGTCCGTGCAATTGAGTTGGTCCTATACTACCTGTAATGTGCGAGACTGGATTTTTAATTTTTAATACAGTTCATGTAGTTTGGATCTCAGTAAAATTTAAACATATTCGCTCTTACCGTAAGGTGACAAGTCAGTACTGGTATATAGCATCTTTTAAATCAGAATAGACCGAGATATATATATATATATCTTCGTGAACCTACCTATATTAAAATATTTCTATTCTCTCTTTGGACCAACAAAAAATGTTTATATATATATATATATATATATATATATGCAAATGGCTACCACCATGAACATGGTTTATTTACATTGAAACAAACTTATAAACTCCTCATATATTGGGTTTCACGCTACAACTTTACGATTAAATCCCACAGATCAGATCATTGATATATATATGATATGATATTGTTCTCACTCCGACTCTTTGTATCAATCTTTGTGACTTGTCATTTCATTATTCGTTCCCCTCGAAGAAGACTGCAGCCGGGACGGAAATACAACGCTAACTTGAATTCAATCTACACAAAAGTCAAACGACTCATACAAAGACGAACAAACGAAGTCTTTCTTATTCAACTAAACATATTTAAAAGAGAAAATGCTGCCTGTATAACTTTTCTTCCTTGTTATGTTAAGATATCGTTTTTGTGCAATGATAATATTTATACAATCAATACGGGCCAGGGTAAATCAGAGGGTAATGAAAACAAAGGAGTACTCTACACTGCCTAGAGTTCCAGATCTTTAACTTCACCATCCGACCTATACAGGATATCCCTTTTGTTGTGCGAGGGGTCTTATCTCCCTTCAGAGGATGAACTTGGTTTATTCAAAGCCCAATCGTCACGGAGGATTAATGTGTTTCCTGGTTTTCTTAAAACACCATATTTCAGTTAGAATTTCTAGGAATACACCCTCGGGTGTCCCTGACCACATCGTCAGTGATATTCTTCCCTAACTCATTAGCTGTTTCGGGTCTTTCAACATCATACACCTTCACAAGGGTTACTCAGCTAGTGTTGATCAACCACCAGCTTGTGGTCAGGAACCCACTTGTAGCAAAACAAATCACCAAAGAAAAAAATCCATGAGGCTTTATTGAAAGTAGCACCAGCGGAACATCCAATCAAATGCATCTCCGGGCAATCCCTCTCCAATAAGAAGGCGGGAACCAAGCAAATGGTTTCCCGCCCAACAGAGAAAGTGATTGCTCAGAGACGCACCTTGACGCTCAGAACAGACTAAAAGGCAAGCTTGCATTTTAATTAAAAAGTTTACTCGTGAATAGAGAAAAACTAAAATAAGAGCAATCATGAACAGAATATAGAGACCCAAAGTTTTGTGATAAAAAGCAATAACAAGCAAAGTGAAATTAGTAATAAAATAGCCATAATGAACAGTATCTTGACACACAGTGTTGTATGTAATAAAAGCCGTTATAAGAAAATGTAATGAAATTGGTACTATCCCTGTCTCATAATAATTCTTACATTTAAACATAAATTTGATAAACTAAATGTACCAACAATTATGGGACAAACATGGTAATAAATAAAAGTAATGATGAAGAGTTTATCTACCCACGGTGTTCTGACATAAAGCAACAATAATAAGATGGAGACAAACTCGTACTAAAATAATTATGTCTTTGATTAGTTGATGGAAAATCGGTATTAGCTTCTTCTGTCTCACCCTTGGGAATATATTAGGAAACGTAAATGGATTACTTACTTGGTACGCTTCCGTTGTAGCCAGTGGGAGGTACTAGTGGTGATACACCAACCGTTGAACTGGAATAAATTTGGCTTGTACTGTACGTGGTTGCAGGAGCTGAAAGCGAAAAGATTAGAACCATTTGAAAAAGGATTATATATCATTTATCATCAACAATTTAAACACAAAATTATCAATACAGCAAAAACAGTGAGAATATATATATATATATATATATATATATATATATATATATATATATATATCTCAGTCGGGTGGATTCCTAAGAGGCAAGAATTTATTTAATACAAAATTTTGAAATATTTGCATTTATCTAGTTTAACCTATTGTATATTTCAGTTGTATCACATACATGACATTATAACTATTATAATTAACACTTGAAACTTGTAAAGTTATATTCGTCTATCAAAAACTATCTTTCTTTAAAAGATCAAATAATCTTTTAAAGAAATAATGCAATGAAAAGCAACTAAAAATTAAAAAAAAGAAAGATAAAGTAGCTCAAATTAATAATAGAAAAATTGATAATAAATACTCATAATTTTCTGATTAGTAAAGGTTTAACGTATTATTTATTTCGATTTTATCATTTTTTATTCGGTAGATTCAGTTTGATTTCTAAGGTTTTTTTTCCAAATTCAATTTGCAGTAATCTCTTTCGATAACGATATAACACTTCCCGATAAAACATAGATTAAATTTAGGAAAAGACTAAAGTGACCGGAACGTAGAGCGTCTAGAAACAGTAGCTGCTGTATCGACACTTGAAGAGGTAAATTAGATAGTTATCAACATCTGGACTCAAAACGTCTTTAAATGTGTTTTGTTTATAGTGTGTGTGTGTGTGTAACTGAATTCAACACTCATCACAGATATTGAAAGATGACACAAGCATAAATAATTCAATAATGTCTATAGAAATTATAATGGAATTTTTTTTCGAATTTATTAGATTTACTTTTGAAAGTTACGCTCGAAGGTTAATAATTGTAAACAAAAACATTTGACAAAATTCAGTTAACGTTTCGGAGGAAATGTGAAGGGTTTAATTAAATATCTAATTACTGTTAATTATCTTTTATTCCACCTGCAAATTTATCATAGTGTTATTTGTTTACTCCAGAACATTTCTGAGAGAATGACACTGATATATATATATATATATATATATATATATATATATATATTCATGTAATGAACGACCCACATTTTTTAGTCACAAAAAAAAAACGTGTTAATGATATACTGCTTGTAATCAATGACCCCTAACTTTTGGCTATGCAAGTCTAGAAAAATATTTCTTCAGCATCTCATAATATAAAAAAGAAAACATTTATGCACTTAGTTATATTTTCAAAAATACTGTAATGAAACTAATATCAATTCAATACCGTAAATAAGCAATGTAATCAAGAGCTTGATGCAGCTGACCGTGTTTATTAACTAATAAATCCCCACCATTGATGAACAGTGGCATCGGTGTTGTAGCTATACAAAAGAGAGCCTTTGGGTCACCCTCAACTAAAGTCACCAACTTTACTTGCTTATTGATGAACAGTGGCATTTATGATATAATCATTAGGTACGTAATGAATCAAGTTGTCATAGGAGGTGTTTGCCTATGATCCAGGAGACCGGTGTTCAATCCCAGGTCGTCATACCAAAGACTAAAAAAAAAAAAAATGGTATTTGATGCCTGCTTTGTATTATAAGATCAAGGGTAAAGTGGAACAATCCAGGGAATGGAGTAACACCCTCCTGTACACCTCGGTGTAGTAACTATTGAAAATGGAGCCTTCGGGTCACCCTCGACTAAGGTCGCCAACTTTACTATAAGCAAAACCACATATCTTCTTTGTTTAAGTGTAGGCTATGCGGGGATACTTTGCATCGAATTTATTGCAAGGTTAGAAGCTTCGAAGATTCAAAAACATATCTCGTATAATGAACGACTCCTTTTTTTTTTCAGGTGAAAAAATATGTCTAGATATGTCTTTCATTTAATATCTATATCATCAATTCTTGCTGTATAGCTGGGATTCCCTTGATGGTTACTTGTCGCTTTTGTTAGGTCCTTCGGACAGCATCTAGTGTCCACACAGACCTGAAGAAGATATGTTGCATCAAAAGAACTTCATTAATGCTCGCCCAGCGTGTCTTGCCCGTCTTACTTGGTTGGTTTGTAAGAAGGGAGGCAAGTGGTCGTACAGCTGTTGTCTTGTGGGGTGCTGCTTCCAAGAATTGTTCAAAACCGCACGCAGCATCCTTGCATAGTCCTCATCTAGCTTATATACATATGTTAACTCCTATCTTAAAGTCCAAATTACCAGTAATTCTTCAACAGCCTCAGTTTTTGACAAAACTACACTTTCGTGCGACTGTTTGATTAAATATCAAAACAAGCCGACATTACAACGGAGTCAGAAGACAGATATACACATTTGACCAGTAATTTGAGGGTTAATTGTTGTAATCTAAATAATTCTTATTGAAATCGACACGAGAAAACGCCAGTCAGGCAATCACCAAATTCGTCAAACGAGGAGAGATATTCTTACACATTTCCATTTTTTGCATAGAAGCAGATATACTCGTCAAATCAATATGTTAACCGCCATGCCTCTTTAATGCGCATGCGTTACGAAGTGTATACGATATCGTTTCTCTCTTACCCATCGACATGACACAATCATGCATGCAATATATCTTTGCTGTAAAGGGAAAGAGCTTGCTAATGTAGACACGCCAGATTGATAAGACGAGAAAATACGAGGAAACGCGAGAGTAGACAATATAAATTCAGAGCGCCAATAATTCAGTCATCAAAGTATTTTCCCTGTCTTTCTAGGACCGGACGCCATCTTTCATTCCATCATGAAACAAAAAATCCGGAGAGTTGATTTGATGAATTCTTCGAATTTGAATCGCAGACCAGACCAGACGTCACTTCGAGTGAAAGAAGTTCACAGTTCGAGAATTCTAGGTCTGGTAAATTACGCAATCTGCAGAAGAGTTTCCCATTCTAGTTTCTAAGACTGGTGATGTTTGAATCAAAATAACACACAGTGCAAACGACTAATTTTTGCACATTATATATATATATATATATATATATAAACAAACAAGAATTTCTCTTCCAAATTGTAATTCAAACGAGCCAATTACTCTATATCTTTGCTTGGTACCAGAAGTCATTTACTTAGCGTATTCAAGCAAAAGACTAAAAGTATAGTGAACCCAGTGAGAATCACAGTCACTGGTAACAGTCTGCAAGCAATCTCACCGGCCATTGTAACACGCGAGGCTTCAAAAATAAATCAATAAAGTATGGTTTAGCGTAAAGTGTGTGCATGCACACACACACGTGTGTGTGTGTGTGTGTGTGTGTGTGTGTGTGTGTGTGTGTGTGTGTGTGTGTGTGTTAACTCCTATCTTAAAGTCTACATTACAAGTAATTCTTCAACAGCCTCAATTGTTGACAAAACTGCACTTTCGTGCGACTGTTTGATTTAATATCAAAACAAGCCGACATTATAACGGAGTCAGAAGATAGATATACACATTTGACCTGTAATTTGAGGGTTAATTGTTGCGAACTAAATAATTCTTATTGAAATCGACACGAGAAAACGCCAGTCAAGCGATCACCAAATTCGTCAAACGAGGAGAGATATTCTTACGCGTTTCCATTTCTCGCATAGATGTATAGGGCACTCGGTTATAATCACACTCACAAGCAATGCGCAGTTTGTATCAACCACAAATTATTACATGCAAAGCATTAAATACTATCCATCTCAATTACGCGGAACGACCCCTCCAAAAACAAAGAAAACTTTGGCATAATAAGCCCCTTTCTTCTGATTGAGAGCAATCTTTATTTTTATGAATAAAAAGGTCATGTTCAGACTGCTTTTTAATCTTGGTATAGCAACCAGTTTAAGAGAAGAAAACTGGATTCAAACCAGCTGTACATTGCTTAAGAATTGACCTTGTGTCTTATCCTACTCATTAAGAAGTTGGAGATTATAGATAGAGAGAGAGAGAGAGAGAGAGAGATAGATAGATAGATAGATAGATAGATAGATAGAGATAGATAGATAGATAGAGATAGAGAGAGAGAGAGGCTTACCAAAATAATTTAGATACCTTTTTAAATTTACATACGAAATGCATCAAGTGTTTCTGGTTTCTAAAAGTTCAGGAACAACTTCAAATAAAAATGTGATATAAAAATTACCGTTCCATGCTACCAGGTTTGTAGTTTACTTAATAACAAAACTACGGTTAAGACCACTAAGGATAGATGACTGTGAGAGAACAGGTAACCCTCGCCTTTCGTCAAAAGGAACCGAGGGTGACGTCACCACGTGAACAGTCTTAACCGTCATTTGAAATCGTCTCGCCGAAATCTCAATCATTATGAAGAAAGAAAGCAGCCTACAGAAGAGAAAATATCTTCGACTGACGTTTTTGAGGGGTAGGAGTGCGTAAGGAGAGTCACAAACGAACAAGTCATGAGATTGAAGAGACGCGAATTGGTTAGCCGCGGTCCCTCGTTCGTGAAGGGATGGAGTTGAGGGGGGGGCAATATTGGCCACTGGCGGTGGGAGGAGGCAGATTGAAAAAGAAAGGCAGGAACACAAGTCAGTGAGGCTCATGTTGTCTGTGTCAATTTGTTTTATTGCATATGTTGTGACACCGATACAGTAGCAATTAATTCACATGTCACAACAATCAAACCTTCTTCCACGAGTAGGGTAGGGGTAGTGATGAGGGGTCGACAGAGTCTGGGTGGGAGGAAGGGAATGGACAGAAGCGAAACACTATCTTTCTCTTCCTTTCAACCTTACCCACCGCCGGCCTCATCTTTCTCCTCATCTCTCAAATGTCTTCCTGATTCCGCAAATGCATCCCCTACCCCGTTAAAGACACACGCACACCCACTGCCGCCCGTCATCTCGAAGATATGGTGCAGACGAAACTCAGGGTTGAGGTAAGCAGCAAATAATGCAGATTCTACAGGAATTTGGAATCTAGCCCCTTTCAAGGATTCAGGAATTTTTAAGAGGACTAGAACTTTACATTCGCAATTCTAGCGGAGAACCTAAGAAACATCTTACAATCGATTCAAAGTTCAGTGATCAAGAATTTCCATTATACTGTACTTTTGAGGCGCTTCTAGTGTAACGGTTACTCTCATAGGAAATTAACCCGGTGACTAATGAAAAGGCTGTTTGCATTTTACATTGAGCAAATAGCCTTACGAAAGGGATGAATCCAAATAATCTTCTTCGCCATAAAGGTATGAATGAATAGTTGGGCAAACTAAGCTCTTTAACACTGATGTACCGACCGGGAGAGGGGAAAAAACCTACCCACTTTGTTGTACTCCAGAAATCCGACACCCAAAACTCAAAGCGTAAACTCTTGCTTCAATCGAGCCGAGTTCTAATCTCATATCCATATTTACCAACCCCTCCGCTCGGGCAGGATATGACACAAGGTCAATTTTTAAGCGGTGTTTAACAGGTTTGTATTCAGAGTTTTCCTTCTCCTAGACTAGTTGCCTCACCAAGGCAGAAGAACCCAGTCTGCCCTAGTATTTAGAGGCAGAGGGAGAATAATTGGATTAATACCTTTCCCAAGGATATTAGTGCTATGTGAAATGCAATCAGCCACGTCCAGGATTTGAACTCGTCTCTCATATCTGTCAATCGAATTCACCCATACGACTGATGATGGTGTAACAACATTAGATGATATGCTAAACTTAGTAAAATTCGGATATATAGATATTTATCAAAATATACAAATAACATCATTCAAGGAAGGAAAATGCATCTCAGATGTTGTTAATGATTATTAACGGAAGCTAAGTAAAACAACTTCCGGATGTTCTTGGCGAATATTTTACTGCTCTATGAACTTAAAAAATTTTACTTTAGAAAAATGATAGAAATATCCCCTGATTTTTCCAAAATCTGTGCCGTGCCGAGAAAAGAAATTAATACGGCAAAATATATTTTTTAATAATGTGTGAAGTCCTTATAATCTCCGGCGCTAAACGAAGCATGTAAAACATTCGATCTTCTATTTTTCGAAGACACACGAAGAATTTTTACCGTTCCATACATCTCCGGAACGGCTATTTTAACCTTTTCCTGACAGATCATGAGGGAGTCCCTGTAGCTTATTGGCTAAAAGGTGCTGGACTGCGACATTACAGTTAGGGAGTTTGAACTTCGGACTCGCTATTATGTTCACTATCGGATTAATACCTTTGAAAAAGTAGGAAATCATCCCTTCAATGTGTAAAGTCATTGGACTGCTGTTCTTATACTAGGATGGTTTTGGCATCAGAGATAACTGGGAGGCCATTTTTTTCCGCCTAAGAGTGGACTTAGCGAGCCAAGTTCAAATCCTGGATTAGGCTGTTGTAAATACCCTTGTAAAAGGGCATGAATACACATTTTCTTGCCTTAGCTTTGTGTAAATAGTAGAGGCCGACTTGACTCTCACTTTGGTGGAGCGACTGATCAAGGAAACTGAAGTCGAATTTAAAACTAAGCTTTGAGGTTGCGAACTCCCCCCCCCCAATAAAAATATACTTGCAATTGAAACGTCTGTCTAAAGCAATTGTTAAAGTAGTATTACAGACAGCTAACAAAACAAAGTCTTTACAGCGTGCTCTCCTCTCGTGACCCTATGTCATACGAGGCTAAGCCAATCAAAGAACGTCTCACAGATAATTCCTAAGATCAGCATGATCCTCAATTGGTGTTCCTCTTTTTTGACCCTATGCGATACTAGGCTAAGTTCAGCAACTATATTGCCCAGTCGGCTGGGATTGTAGAATACACTGACTGCACTTCTGCGGAGGGTTAAGATCCCCCACCAATGAGTGTCCTAGATATGATACTAAACAAACTGATGGTGAGGTTCCACTGATGCTGGTCCTTTGGGGAATGCGGAGCACCCCTTCATTGCCATTGCTCCCATGTCCACTCTGGCCCGGAGTGGTAGCGCTTGATTGGGCCCTATCTATGGGTGGAATAGAACTAGCAGCATACTAATGCTAAACTGAATTGTTTGAATTAGAACTGATTGACTAAACTGAATAGCTTGAAATAGAAATGTATTTGACGATTAAACTGTGTACTTACATTTAAACTGTATGCTTATGCTAAACTGAATTGTTTGAAATGGAACTGTTTTTGACATTGAAACTCTACTTATACTAAACTGAATTGATTATATAGAATTTAACTGTGTGTAAACAAAATCTGTACTTATACTTAGCTGAATTAGAACTGTTTGAATAAACTGTATAGCTTGAAATAGAAATGTTTTTGATAAACTGTGTACTCATGCTAAACTGAATTGTTTGAAATAGAACTGACTATTAGCATAAAAATAGATTTGCCGTTAAATAACCAACAAAGGTTGATATGCCATAAAACCCAACCAACCAACCAACATCAGCAAATATATACCACTGGCCTGACACCGAATAGAATACATCACGTTGCCTTCTTCATTAATTTTCTTTTTTCCAACACAATTAAGGTCATTATACAATTTCCTTCTGTCTAATTCTTATTCCCTAGTCTTTACCCTCTGACGCCAGTAATCTTACTCAAACAAGATATTTTGTTTGCACTGTTTGAGTCGACTTCTTTTTCTTTAGGTTCTTCGCGTCAACCGCACACAATCGGCAATATGGCTCTCAAGAGAATTGACAGTGGTGGCGGTTGTACCGACGCGCTGAGACCCTCACAAATGAATAATTGTAGCAGTCAAACTAACATACGGTAATAACGATATGGAATACGACCTGATGGAAGAAAATGAAAAATATTTCTTTTTAAATTGAAAAATTAAAAACAAAAATAAAAAAGTAGAAAAAACTCTGAAAGCGTCGGAACTGAAATGTTTAAAATGAAAATAACTCATATTGACATGATTCGAAATAAGTAATATTCACTTAACACAAAAAAAAAAAAAAAAAAAAAAAAAAAAAAAAAGGTGGGGGGGGTTGTGATTTTTTTTTGTTTTGTTTTTTTTCTTTGTTAACTCTTTATTTACTGGGTGGGTTAGTTCTTACTACATAAAGCCATTATTGGGATATTCAATGCCAAAGGTAATCTTTTTTGCAGAGAATTATATGGTTTCAAGTACAAGGCCATTGGCCTAATGAGTAGAGTGTTCGCCAATGGTACAGGAGACTGGGGTTCAATCCCAGTTGAGTCATACCATAGGCTCAAAAATGGTACTTGATGCCGCCTTGCTTAACAATCAGCATTATAAGGCAAGGGAAAGCGCCCCCCTACACCTCGGTGTAGAGGCTATTGAAAAAGGAGACTTCGGGTCACCCTCGACTAAGGTCACCCTCTTTACTTTTTTTGTCCTATTTGATAAAAACAACATTTTTGTAAACAAGTTTAGATTCAAGTAAATTGATATATTAAATTCAAAAAGTAATAGACTTTCAAGTATTCCAATACAATACAAATAATTTGAATACAATTATATGGTTTCAAGTATTCCAATACAATACAAATAATTTGTATACAATTATATGGTTTCAAGTATTCCAATACAATACAAATAATTTGTATACAATTATATGGTTTCAAGTATTCCTATACAATACAAATAATTTGTATACAATTATATGGTTTCAAGTATTCCTATACAATACAAATAATTTGTATACAATTATATGGTTTCAAGTATTCCTATTGAATACTAAATATTTGTATACAAATATATTGTTTTAAGTAATTATTCCTATTTCATGATGATCATTTTTGTACAGATAAATGATTTCAACTATTCGTATCTAATACTAACCATTATAGAGTCTCAGGTATTTATTCCTGTTTTATAAAAATAATTTGTGTACTGTCTTTGATAATCACTAAGTACATCTGTAGACATAGCAACAATAGCAGGTAGCAGTAAAGAGAGAAAACAAAACAGGGATACAGATAAAAGTTTAGAGAAAAAGTGACGATGAGTGACTGAAAAAAAGACGGTGAGAGTGGGCAAAGAGAAACAGAGACAGACAGAATAAGAAAGTAAAGGAGATAGAAGAGAAGAGAGAGAAAGAGTATACAAAGATTGGGATAGAAAAAGGAATGGAAGGAGAAGGATAGAGAAGTAGAGAGGGGGATACTGAGCAAATGATAGAGAGATAGAAACGTAAGAACAGGAGAGAGAAAGAGACAGACAGACTGTCGCGAGAGAAAGAGTATGATGGCATAAAAAGAGAAAGATAGAAAAGCAGTGAGAGAGATGCTGTGCCAACGAGAGAAAGCGATAGAGAGAGAGGGATAAAAACGTAGCAACAGGAAAAAGGGAGTAAAAGAGAAGTACCCTCTCACCCAACGTCGAAAATAAAATGAGATTGGGGAAGAGACCGGTGGCAGTTGCAATAGTGAAGAAAGGGCATGTGTCATGTTGTCGGCCAGACAAAACACTCAAATACCCGGTTTGTTTGAGTATTGGTTAACGTAACGACCGCGAAGACGCCAACGTCACTAATGATGATGACGGGAAGGAAATTGGAAGAGGGTGAAAGTCTGTCCGTTGGGAACGAAGAGAAAGACAAGAAGGAAGGAACTTCCCAAAAATGGGAAAATAAATGTCGTTTATGAATGAGAAACAGAAGGGGAGAGTATTGCTCAGGAGGACTACAAGATTATGGTCTTTATTCAAACCAGAAAGATTGTTAATTAAAAAAACAAGAAAAGATTATTTTTAGATTAATTTTAACAGTATATCAAATAGTCTAGGGATTTTTTTTTACCAAGAGAGGAGGGAATCGTTTTCATTATATGCTCGTAAAAAGTAAACCGGGCCATTGGCCTAATGAGTAGAGTGTTCGCCAATGGTCTGGAAGACTGGGGTTCTATCCTAGGTCGAGTCATACCAAAGACTCAAAAATGGTACTTGATGCAGCCTTGCTTAGCCCTCAGGTAACACTACAAGGTAAGGATGAAGGGTAAAGTGGAGCAATTCAGGGAATGGAGAAGCACCCTTCCCTACACCTCGGTGTAGTAGCTATTGAAAAGAGAGCTTTCGGGTCACCCTCGATTAAGGTCGCAAACTTTACTTTATATGTTAATAGTTACTTTCTTTATGTACTTGTCTCTCGAGTTTTTTGACCCACAGCTATTTGAAATTTGATGTATTTTAGAATACACTCTAATTCATTACAAATATAAATAGAACTAATCTGCGCACTTTGGCTAGACTGAATTATTTGAAATAGTACATTTTCAATGCCAACTGTTCTAAGCTAAATTAGATCATTCGAAATAGAACCATTTTGACATTTAACTGCGAGTAAACAAAATCTATACTTATGCTAAACTGAATTGTTTGAATTAGATCTGTTTGACTAAACTGAATAGCTTGAAATAGAAATGTTTTTGACAATTGAACTGTGTACTTATCCTAAACTGAATTGTTTGAAATAGAAATGTTTATTTGCATAAAAATAGATTTGGCAATTCAGTTTTGCATAAGTACGCAGTCTAGTTCTATTTGACCCATAGTTAGGGTCCTATCAGGTTTTACCACTCCGGGACAGAGTGGACCTGGGAGCAATGGCAACGAAGGGATACTCCGAATTCCGCAAAGCTTCAGCATTACTGGAACCTCACCATCAAATTGTTCAGCGTCATATCAAGGACATTCGTTCCGTGGGTCTTATCCCTCTGCAAAAGTGCAGTCGGTGTATTCTACAGCCCCAGCTGACTGGGCAATCATACCCAGGATACCCTTTTTGGAAGGTCTTAAATAAGGTATACAGTCAGCATATTCTAAGCCCCACCAACAAACTCTTCAAATATGTGTCTAAAGTGGCCAGGGGTGTTTTTGTCCATTCTTCAAGGTAAACTGACCTCAAGTCTTGCCATGATTATGATTCTGAAATCTCTCGACTGATTAACAGAGGTTACGTTTAGTCTTCCTAAAATTCCTTTTGTAGGATATTTTTGGGTCATTGACCAGATGGATTGAAAAATATCACAGTCTCAAAATTCTAGACTCAACCAGATTTGTATCTCCTCATAATCTTGCTCCTGGCATGTTAAGAGGACTCGTTTCCTTATTTCAAAATCTGGAGCCTTCTACAATAGTTAAACGGAAAAATAATTACTTCCTTATTCCATTTTTCTGCCGACATTTGACATTCATGACTCTTAAGTAGAAGAAAAGTGAGGGTTTTTTTTTTATATTCTATATTTATGTCTATGAGCAATATAAATTAAATACTTAAAAACCAAAACTGCTCAATGCCTTATAACTACCTCTTTTTTTATTATATTATTATTATTATTAATATTATTATTATCATCATCACACACACACATATTTTAGAATTTTTTCGTCCAAAGATAGCGGGTACATGTTATACACAAATAATTTTGGTAACAGTTGTAAAATGTTCTTAAATAGCCAGTTGTAATCAAAGTAGTAGTAGTAGTAGTAAAAGAAGAAGACTTTGAAAGAGAAAAAAAAACTGTATTTTTGCTAATAAATGTTCCCGCGTCAATTTAATGGCATGTTCACATGCCGTCAAGGAGGGTAAGCAGCTGTAAAGGATTTCTCATCGTCTATTATCCGGCTGGGAACCTAATCCCACGTAGTTCGGACTCGGCGTTGGCGGTTTCCCGCGTGCTCTCTTCCTCAAGGCCACCAGTGGTTGGTTTCTTGTATATGTGTTTGTGTGTGTATGGCGTTTCTGTCTTCTGATACAAAAGGGTTATTAATATTTTTTTGATCGTCGGCAAGATCAGCTCACGCGGGTCGGTTTGAAACAGACACACGTGCATAGTGGAAACGTTACTTTTAACTGCGTGAAAGATTTAAGAAAGGGCGAAAAAATGTTGGCCTAACAAGAAAGAGAATTTTTTAAAAAAGCCTGTAAATTGTAATTATGTCGCAGGAGTGTATATATCTATATATATATATTTAATCAATCAAGTAGAAGTCATGTTGTGCAAATGTCACCACGCGAAATTCGGAAAATGCAAAAATTAGAGAATTAATTTTCGATGGGTCTGAATTCATTGATAAACACACACACACACACACACACACACATATATATATAGTATCTGCGTATGTCGTCATTATCTGAACTTCAATTACACAAGGACAGATGTTAGAGGTACCTTGCGAGAATCTAACCCCTTAAAATGGTCTGGAAGCATAACCGAAGATTACATGCAGGAGACTACAATATATAAGCTGACAAATTATATCAAACGTCCATTTGAATATATGTATTGAACATGAAACAGCTGGCATCGATTATTACATGAAAAACACTAATTATGTTTGATAATTAACTATAATGATTATCATAGATATAGCAGTATATCTTTAAATATTGAGTACATTGCATACAATCACAAAATGCTGAACAGAAAAAGGAAACGAACATATTTTTGTGTGGGAATGTTCACCTGTCGTAATCATGGGGTAGCCTAGCAAACTGGAGTTAATAAGTTCGATTCTCACCGGGTGTCCCATTATTCTGAGCTTGAGCAAAAGAAAGCTTAGAAGATTAAAGAATTATATATACATATATATTCCTTACTTTTCTTTCTCTCTCATTATATATATATATATATATATATATATATATATATATAGATAGATAGATAGATAGATAGAGAGTGAAATAGAGACAGAAAGGAGCTTGTATTTTGTGCGTGGTCTGGAATTCAAATACCAATATGGCTTTTTTGTTTTCTTATCTTATTTTTGTCTTTTATATTTAGCCGATCATTTTGATCCCCAACCTCGTCCTACCCTCCGTAGGAACGGAGTGACACTGAAGAGTTTAAAATACTTCTTATATTTATAGCTTCAATGACCTAGTCTCAGCCCTCTGATGCCATTGTTCACCATGAGACAATTCACAAGCTTACTTTGGAGTGTTTCTCTGCAGACCTTTCGCAGGCAATTTTGGGATTTCTTGCTCGAACAATAACACACATACACACACACACACAAAACACACGCACGTATATATATAAATGTGTGAGTGTGTTGTACATATATGCACTCGATAAATATATCAATAGTAAATATATGTTATTTATGCATGTAAACACATACACGCCCAATACGATATGTACATTTAGTGAACTAGCTTTCATATTCTATATATATATATATATATATATATATATATATATATATATATATATCGAGAGATAGATTTCTCCTTACTTCCGTGATTCATATATTACGTTGTGTGACCCACAGCCCCATCCATGGTGAAAGTCCATAATGACCTTCTCTGACGAACCACACGGGTTTCACACGTGCCCATTTGGTTGTAACGAGTGCAAAGCAACGGCTGAGAGCTTGTTTTCCATTTTTTCTATTGTTGGCCTGTCTTTCATCAATTGTTTACTTATAGAAAAAGTATAGAAAAAAAAAACTTTGCATAGTTCATTGTTTGTTTGTAGTTGTTTTATTTCTGTTTTTTTTTTCTTCCTCTTTTTTTTATTTTATTTTAGATTGTTTACCAATTTTAGGAAGGTCAAAGGAGGTTTATATTCAGAATCTTTCATACAAACATATCAAGAGGGTTCTTGTTTTTATTCATTTTGATAAAGCAATTGAATATTCCCGGAAAAGATAATTATTTGGAAGGCTATACCGAGCGATTAGGTAAATCAGAGAGTGCCCGAGGGTCTAAAACGTCAAGTAGCAAATGAATTTTTGCTACACCTATCAGCAGGACTTAGAATTCGCTAACTGTATCACCTACATATAAAAAGGAGTGTCCTAGTTATGACACTAAAATTTATCTGATGCTGAGGCTCCATTTCTGGCTGAGTGTGAAGTACCCCTTCATTGCCATTACTCCCAGGTCTACTCTAATACTGATAGGTAGTGCATGTCAGTGTCTCAAAATTATTCATATTCGATATGACTGTGCGCAAAGAAAAAAAATACGAAACAACTATATAAAAAATGAAAAAAATACTGTACAGTGAATGCATAAAATACCCCAAGACTGGTTGACATGCCGTCAAGATTAATGGATTTTCTTTTTTTTTTAGCTGATAGAGTAATATATTTTTAATCAAATTACCAAATCAGATCTGGCCCAGTCCGATCACCATCCGACTGGGCCAGATGCAGAATACACCGACAGCATATCTAAACTGAATTGTTTGAAAAAGAACTGTTTTTACATTTAACTGTGTGTAAACAAAAAACTGTACTTATGCTAAGCTGAATTGTTTGAAATTTGTTTGCAATAAAATAATGTTGACATTCAAACTGTGTTAAACTGAATTGTTTGAAATTGAACTGTTTAAATGCATAAAAATGGATTTGGCATTAAATATTCGACAATGGTTGATATGGCATTAAACCAAACCGAACCAGATAAAAAGCAAAAATAGTATAGACAATTTTCTGATTAAACTAGATGATTTCAGAAATAATAGTTTAAAAAAGTGTAACGGTGTGCATTTTTGGCAACTACCAGAAAGATTACTTGACAGAATTTGATCTGTAGGTAGATATTGAATAAATAGAGCCAAAATTCTGTGAAAAATTATTTTTTTAAAGGTTGATGGGAGAAGAGAGTAAAAAGTGCAAATGCCCAAGGAGGCATTATTTCCTAACTCTAAATACCTTCAGTTCTTTTTTTATAATCCTATCGATATTTTCACAATGGTGATCTGTAGCAGTGGGAATATTCGCTCACACAGATTATTGACATGATTGGGAGATGGAGCTTAGTATTTTACATATCCCAGTATGCAATTGCTGGTAGTCTTAAGGGCTAATAAGAGTTTTACCTAACAGCCCATATCACAGACACTCGGCTTTTGATTATTATTTTTTGTTTGGTCATGTGGGTATTGCCTCTAATCTCGAGAGAAAAATGAGAGAAATAACAACATATATGTTTCAGGTTCACCAAAGGTTAACGTGCGGTGTATCCGTGTATTAGGTGAATGAAGCTTCACCTTGACACATTACACTTAATCATGTTTACACTTAAAATTAAGAGAATAAATCAATTTCCTGTCAAATGTCCAAGTGAATTTTATGTAGTCAAGGATTAGATTTGGTTTTTTCTTTTTGTTAATCATGCCAATTGGTGATATGACAGAGAAAACTAGAAAAATCTGACAAGAATTTTTCATTCATCACTAAAAAGAAGCATAGGTGTAATCATAGACAAAACATTTATGAGTTCATTGGTTGTCTACTAATTGTATTTACTCTCAAATTCCGTTATATGAAGTCTCACGTAGATGAGAAAATCGTAAGACAGAAATAAGAGAAAAAGTGGCACTTCAGAAATTTATCACACTATAAATTAATGACTTTCTCTGCCATTTCCGTCTGATGGAGTGATCCACATGAAACTTTAAAAAATGAACTTCTAGAGTACATAATTTGCTCTTCTATTTTAGCATTGAGTACTTTATACGCACCACTATACATATACATATATATATATATATATATATATATATATATATGAGTATTCTTGGTCCAGTTAAACCGGAGTTGGGAGTAATTCCATCAGGACAAGAAATTACTCATGAATGAATATTTAAAATTTTCCTGGTAAAGAGTATATATATATATATATATATATATATATATATATATATATATATATATATATATGAGAGATAGAGAGCGAGAGAGCGTGGGGGAGGTGCGTAATGAGTTTATAAAGGAATCAATGAAAGATTCTAATTTTTATTGAAAAGGACTAAATTTTTATTTAATTATCTATTTAGAATCTTTCTCGTTTTCATACAAAATGTCGGTTTTTAATTTAGCTTTTTAAAGATAAGGAATTAAAAATTGTAGTAAATTATATTCTATATATACATACACACACACATATATATATATATATATATATATATATATATATAGGATTGATGTCCAAAAATAAGTGAAATTACCAGTCTTTTTACTTCCAAAAGGACTGCACTGTTTCCATATGCAGAAAAAAAAGTAAGTGGAAACTAAATCACAGAATGTTGAAACTATTATATTCCCCCTCCCCAACTTTTTTAAATTTCTATGTTTGTTCAAAGTGGAGATCTCAAAAGTGGTCTTTTGTTAATATGGAGTCTGTCTTGATTTTTGGATGGCGCCAGAACAACTAATAAGTGTTTGATGTTATTGAGAGGAAATTATTAACAGTAATGATAACAGCTCGCCTAAGATCCTATCAGTCGCTTCTATTACCCGCGGAGCCGGGGTTTTTAATGTGATTCAAGCGTTGATATTAGTATAAGTAGTCTGTTTACTTAATACAGGCAAGCAAGGCAAAATTCAGGCACAAGAAAAATAAAATAAGAGGATAAGAGCTCTTGACGTTCGTATGTATATGCGAGTATATTTATACATACATAAACGCTTAATCACATGTATACATTACCTACATATGCACTTATATATACACATTCATAATCCCACGATATTTACATGTACACTTCCCATAGACACGCAAGTACTACTTATATATATATATATATATATATATATATATATATATATATATAATACTATGGATAGACATAACTATAATCTTAAGGGTGTCAGAGGCACGTGGCGTAATGGTTATTGTCTCTGGATATGGACTCAACGAGCCAAGTTCAAGTCAGAGACGAGGCAATTTGCGTTTCACTTTATTGCTAACGACTTGAGGAAAGACAATTCTTTTTTCCTCTTCCCAACATAGCTAGTAGGATATAGTCGAGTCTTTCGTTTTGCTAAGGCAACCGGTTTACGGAAAAGAAAACTGATTTCAAAAGCATGGGGCGTGGAGCTTGCAACTTCACCCCATAAAAATCTACTTACTCAAAGAACGCAGCACTATCCCAGAGGTGGTTGTGGCCCAATGCTCCTCAAGGGTATGTGACACATTTTTACATTACTCATACACACACATTATATATATATATATATATATATATATATATATATATATAAACCACTTCTAATACATAGGGATGCAAGCATATATATCGGCAATATGTGTAGGTATGTGCACATGATGCGTACATATATGTACATGTTCATATAAGTAGAGTGTTTGCAAATGGTCCTTGATGCCGTCTTGCTTAACACTCAGCATTATAAGGTAAGGATCAAGGACAAAGTGGAGAAATCAAGGGAATGGAGTTGTGCTCTCCCCTACACCTTGGTGTAGTAGCTATTGAAAAGGGAGCTTTCGGGTCATCTTTGACAAAGGTCGCCAACTTTACTTACATATTCATGTATTCTTGGATGCGACTAAAAAAACAAGACACACAAGTTCACGTGTAAATACATTCATTGCTAACACAGTCTTGGAAAGAAAAGGAGAGGAGGAACGGGAAAAGAAGAAAGAGAGAGAGTCATCAGCTACAACAAATATATTACAGAATTGAAAGAAACAACCATCCCATCAAAATAGTGACCACTATATAAACCAAACTCCACACCGAACAAATCATTAAAAGTTCTCAGGAGAAAGCAAGAGACTGGAAACACGTGCAAGAATTAATAAAAATTTTAAAAGAATACAAATCTCTTTGTGGAACTATTCATTTTAAAATATTCACTCCTCTCTTTGGACCAACAAAAAAAGAAAAGTTTTTACATACTCAGACACACACGTTTTTAATAGATAGTGCTCACTATTAGAGGATATATCTGTCAGGATTGCGTAGATATCGAGTCAACGGTGCTTGGTGACTCTCAGCTTCTTGCCTATGTGATGATCCGACAAAGATCATATATATATATATATATATATATATATATATATATATGCACACACACACGTGTCAAGTATTTTTCATTCAGATAGAAATCAGAGAGAGGTAGAGAGCGTTTCATATTTGATTATATTCAATTAAAAAATAATAGGGTTTTTTGTTTTGTTTTTTCAGGGAGGGGTCTTTTCGGGACCTTTAAAAATATTTACACAAACTTCAGAATTTATTATCATACGTAGAATCCCCATCCATCCCTAAAAGTTTTTTAAAAAAGATATTCGGGCAAAAATGGGTCGTATCTAGTGGGGCAGGAGAGATATGACAGAAAGATATAAAGAAATTACTTATCACAATGAGTTGTATCGCGAATAGAAATCGGTAGGTCACGAATGAAAAGCCGGGAATTTATTACATCATTTGCTTCCAGATTTTGTATTTCCATATTTAGAAGTGAATACTTCCCATTCAAGATAAAAAAACAAACTTACCCATTGATAAGCTTGGGCGTTGCAACTAAGAAGTGGTTTCGATCCTTACTAGATTTGCGATACACAGAGTCTGCTATTAAGACTAAGTTTAGCTTAATAAACGACTCACTCTCTCTCTCTCTCTCTCTCTCTCTCATATATAAGAGAGAGAGAGAGAGAGTGGGTGAGTGTGTGTGTATGTGTGTAGCAAGCATAAAGATTACAACGATGTTAAGAAAATATCTAAATGTGAAATAACCTTATTTTAAGGCTTCATTGATCATTTAATCAAGGAAAAATAAGGATATAAAAGGTAAATTAGAGAATTCCAGCAGAAAAAGCACACAAACTTATTTTGATAAAGTTATACGAATAATCATATAACTTTCAAAAAAATAGATGGTAAAAAAATCAAAACGATTATCAAAATCATACTCTAATAATGCATACATCATATCTAAATGTAAATAGCGTTCATAATTCATTAGTACTCGATGTGTAGACCTCTACTTTCAATAACAGCTTGACATCTTTTGCTACACGAACGAATTAATGTCTTCCATTTATCAACGTATATTTTCTCCCATTCTCCTTTCAAATTATGTCCATAGTTCTTCGGCGTTTCTTGGATTCTTTTCCTTATCTCTTCCATTTGGTAACTTCCAATCATTCTCAATAGTATTCAAGTTTGGGCTTTGAGCAGGCTACTCCATAACAGTAACATTCCCCTCGGAAATGATTTAACATACTTCGCTGTGTGACACGGAGCGTTTTCTGGCATAAATACCGTTGGTTGATTAATTAATTAAATTAGGTACATGTTTCTTCAATATCTCTTTGTATACAGTTGCGTTAATTTTACCGTGTAGCCTGACAAGAGATCCTATATCAGCAACAGAAATCATATCAAACCCCTATTACATTACTCCTCCAAATCTAACGCTGCTTTTAGTGCACTGAGGGCGAATATCGTTCCTTTGGATTCCGTCGAACGAACCTTCTCTCGTCACAACCAAATAGGTTAAATGTTGACTCGTCACTGAAATGAACATAATCCCACTGTTCTTCAGCCCATATGATATTTTAATGCCAAGGTTAGCAATAACTCTTGGAGAGATAACGGTTGCTGTCACAAATCGGTCCTTTTTTGATTCATTACCAATCCATCTGCCTTCCCTTGCAGTAGTTTTCGGAGGCCTGCTAGATTCTTGACCCAGATTCTTCAAGTTTTCTTAAAATACTATGAACAACACTTAGATTTATCCACAGTCTTTGACATATCCCCAATCAAGAGTTTGTCTTCATTACCTAAATTGACTCTCAGTTATCTAAGTTCCAATGGTATCACAGACATTTTTTTAGCCGTGTTTACACTGCAAGAGTCGGTGTAATTTAATAAAATTCCCTATTCTAGAATATAATTTACCTTTATATTCTTATTTTTCCTTGATAAAATGTTCTATGAGGCTTTAAAATTAGAAGTTATTTCACATTTAGACTTTTTCTTAACATCGTCCCGATCTTTACGCTCGCTACTATATATATATATATATATATATATATATATATATATATATATATGAGAGAGATATGAGTTGGATGAACATGAAATAGATAAATAAAGAGAGTGAGCGAGAAATGTGTTTGTAGCGACCCAACCTCTCCGCAAAAGCAGAATGTGACACTAGACCAATTCTAAGGTTTGTTTTGCTAGTTTTTCTTCTTTGTATGTGTGTGCATATATATATATATATAGATAGATAGATAGATAGATAGATAGAGAGTGAGTGTGTGTGTGTGTGTGTGTGTGTGTGTGTGTGTGTGTGTGTGTGTGTGTGTGTGTGTGTGCATGCACATATAAAAAGGTTTTGGCATTTGCTATGCTAAGCTTAAAGTCTACAGAACTATTTACCCTTAGATAGAGGGAGAATAATTGGATTCATAACTTTCTCAAAGATATTAGAACAATGAGTAAGACAAACAGCCACATCCAAGATTTGAACTCGGGTCACCGTGCTCATTCCCTACGATGATAAACTTTTCATCACAAGTGATATATATATATATATATATATATATATATATATATATGAGAGAGATGTATTTACTCATATAGATTATAGTTACATTTATTTGTATAATTATATATATCATTGATAAATAGATAATTATGGTTTTAGCTTTGTATAGATTATGATTAGGGAGTGTTAATTAATGTCATTTTCTAACTGATGCAAGTAGAATAAATCAAGAGGCTTCAACTGGATGTTAATGAAAAATAATATTTGATTCCGTAATGTTCAAGGCCACAAGGCAAACATCTAACAAAGCGAGTAATTAATGCAAGATAAAAAAAAAGAAAGAAAGAATTTGCCTCGTTAAAAGCAAGAGCAAATATTACAATGAATGAAGAGTCTTTTGTTCTGTTCTTCGTACATATGAACTGGTAGAATAATGAATATGTAGACTTAGATCTTTAGTGTTGGTGAGGCAACCAGTGTTGGAGAAGGAAAACTAAATTAGAATTAGCCGTATTCCACTTAACAGCTGACCTTTTGTCCTACTTGCGGTAAAAGGACTAGATAAATGTAGACATTTTTTTAATTTTTTTTTAAATCACCCGATTTTTTAAATTTTGACAATGAAACAAATTGGCACACCATATGAATATATGGTATAAAGAATTTCTATCAAATACTTATATTTTACACAAAATATGAGGTGATGTTTGGTTGGTTAGGTTTTTTGGTATATCAATATATGTAGGTTTTTAATGCCAAAACCTTTTTATATGCACGCACACATACAAATATATATATATATATATATATATACATACATAAACACACAGGTCCTTTGTTTGAGTACAGTTAACTGGTTTTCAAGTATTTGCTATTTAACAAAAGTTTTTCTATTTATCAAGTATTCCTATCTAATCTCGCAATCATTTCTTTGAACACAGTTAAATAACTTCAAGCAACTAATAACTATCCTCAAAGGATTGATCAGTTCAATTTGACCCATTAGGACCCTAACAGGTACGTCCACTCTGGACCAGAGTGGACCTGGGAGTAATGGCAATGAAGGAGCACCCCCACCCTTCTTCAATATGGTTTAATGTTACTCTCAGGACACTTGTTTAGGGCGGGGCTCTTACCCCTCTGCAGATATTCAGTCTACGTATTCTACAGCCCCAGCCGACTCGGCCGATTTGATTTCAAATAAATCTTCCTACTAGTTAATTATCACTTGTTTGTACAGAGCTATATGGTTTCAAGCATTCCTATCGAACAACGATAATTTGTAAGTAATAATATGGTTTCAAATACATATTTCACAAGCAAATGGCAAGAGAGCTTTGAGCCTTTATTCTAACAACTTTATATCATGAACCTGTGGACGTAGTTACAAATATGGTTACTAAGCCCAGCCACGAGTAAATAGTAAAGCAGACGGTGATTTTAGCTTTGGTATGGCAACTGGTCTAGAAAAAGGAAAACTGAATTTATACTGGCTGTACTTAGCTGAAAATTAACTCTGTCGTGCTCTGCTGGTGTTGCAGGGGTTAAATGCATACATTTATATTGAGAATCCCAGCAATATATTGGTGCTATTCACTACATTTTTGATATTGCCCCAATCTGTATGCATTGCAAAGAACTTTTCAAAATAATGTTGGTGATTTTGCAACATGTATTTTATAAAATCTCAACTAACAGTATCTGTAACAAAATAAGGTTTTTATGATACCTTGTCCGAAAAAAAAAAAATAAATAAAACCATAGTTTCAAACAATCCATGGTGCAAAAAAAAAAGTTTAACAAAATAGCACAAACAATAATAAGTTTTCACAATCAAATGCGGCAAATCATTTTAGAAAAATAGTGAAATCATTGATGGATCAAAATCAAAGCTGAAATGGAAGAATAAGTTCAAAACATTCACAAAAAAGCAAAAACAAAATTTACTATTCAAGATGCACAATTTTTTTCTAACGTATTTACCACTCCCAAAAAGGGTATAGATTTTTTTTTATTTTTCTATTGAAATTTTTAAAAAAATTAACTTGAAATTTTGTACTATTCAAGAAATAAAGTCAAAATTTAGTTTATGCAAAAAACTTAGGACGACACAAGACCAAATAAGATTAAGAAGATTATACTGCGCCAGTCCTATAAAATGTTATATCAATAAGTCCATGACCAGACAGGTAATTATTAGGTGAATTTTGATTTGAAAAGTTTTCCTCACCTATACAATTTAAGCAAGGAAGGAGATTATGTTGAATCATAAATGTTTGTTACGTGAAAAATTTTTTTTCACCCTAAGGTCTTGGTCCCTCCATGCAACAAAGACTTTTCATCGAACGACATTCTATCGAAAGGTTCTTTTTTTTTTTATATAAAATGATTTAAATAGAGAACATTTTTAAAGAATTTTGATTTGTTCTAAACTGGTTGAGATAAGCAGATCCTCATCGTTTTCAAGATTGGCGCAATAATTCTTTTTTCCTCTGTCCACCTTTAACTGTCCTTACTACCTGTCAAAACTGATTTTGATCAATATATGCCTGTTTGTCTTTAGATAAATGGCATATTTTAAGAAAACTCGTAAGGGAACAATGACGAATACGGAAAATCTATTATTTTCTCCAATTAGAATATTTTCATACACCTTCAAGACAATCTTTAGATATAGGGACAAAGATTATCTAAATTTTTTAATAAATTTTGGCCTTCTTTAGATGAAAATTTTACGTTGTCCAGCGATAACTTTTGGTCTACTAACGGAAAATGACACTATACACACGTATAACCTAACACTTAAAAAAGATCTTTACCATAGTACTTCACTAAATAGCATCAAGTGTGCTTTTAAGTATATAGAACATCAGTTCTCTTTATGAATCAGCTACGTCTTTGTCCATCTTAGACACGTGAGCAGTTTTAACAGAGGTAATAACATTGTTTATCTTTTAGTTCTTTTTCTAAGGATGTTAGGTAATATAATTAATTTGCATTATAAATAGCTTATTTAAAAAGAAAAAAGTCTATTGAAAAAAAAATGAAGATGATCTTGCAAAATCTAAAATAAAATAATAGGTACCCAAGATGAAAGGGAAAAATTATATGAGAGAGAGAACGCTATACTAACAAATATAAATATATAGGTAGGCAGGATAACAGAAGAATCCGTTTTGATCTTCGTTGCCTGTTCAAAGTTTTATCTAATGTTCCATTCTCATTAGTTGTTTTGATATTTTGGAGATCATATATAACAGTACGAGGGTGATTAAGTTTGATTCGGTGTTAATGACTTTTCGAAAGGCAAGAATCCATCTCTTTTTTCAACTCTGAAGAACTAAAATAGACTTGTCCTTTGGGCCTAGTTGAGGTAATCAGTCTTTTTGAAGGGAAAACTGATTTAGAAATATGAGGTGTATAGTTTCGTAATGCAGTGGTGCATTATTCTTCTGTTATTAGCTAATCCAGCAAGTTCAGCTGGTCCCGCACAAATAAGCTTTTAACACAAACATCAATTATGGAAGCAGTTTGGCGGTTCACTTCATTTAGTGAACTGTTAGGCACTCGTAGGTCGGAAGATATATATATATATATATATATATATATATATATACACATATACACGCAGATATACACACACACACACATATATATATATATATATATATATATATACACACACACATTCATATACACATGCATATACACACATATATTATACACACATACACGTGAGTATGTGGTGTAATGGTTATCGTTATAGGAAATGGACAGGGTGTCAATATTCAAATTCCTGACGTGGCTGCTTGCAATCTACATAGCGTTAATACTTTTAGGTAAACTATGGACCCAGCTATTCTATCACCAGTAATGCTGATGACATACTGGACTCTTTAACATTGGTATGCTAACTGGAGAAGGAAAGCTATAGATACAACTATTCTCCAAGCAGCTATGGGTAGGGTATACAAGAGTCTTTAACCTTTATATGGCAACCAGTCTAGGAAAAGGAAAGCTATGGATGCAACTATTCTTCCACCAGCTATGGACAGGGCATACTGGACTCTTTAACTTCAGTATGGCTACTAGTCTAGAAGAAAAACTCTAAATTCAGAACTTTTAAACTCCACTTAAAAACTGATATCGTGTCACATTGTTCTTGCGGAGGGGTTGGGTATATATATATATATATATATATATATATATATATATATATATATATATATAGCGCATGTGCTTTGCGTCTCATTGTTGTGAATTGGTTAGCAAACTAGTCTTGCAGTCCATTGCTAATGAATGGTGAGTTTGATCCTCACTAGTTGGTCCATACATGAGACCTTGTGTCAAATCTAAGTTATACTTCGTTTTTCTTCACACCTAAGCTAGGCTTAATATAAAAAAACAAATGTAGGTAAATACTTTCAATAAATTTATTAATTCCGACTAGTTTGGGACTTAATCCGGAAAAATATTCATTTCAAGACTTTACATTTAAAGATTCAGAGACGTACGAATGGTAGGAAATAGGCATTTGCGAGTCAACGAAAATCGAAAGGTTTTAACATTATCTAAATTTCGTTGCTGTTTTGAATATTTCAAAGTAATTTCAAAAATCAGTCAATAAAATCTAACAAAAAATTTATTAAGTATTTGAAAAAAGCATTTTACTATATTTTTAATCTGAAAAAATAATGTATTACGAGTGTAAGTTTTTCTGGACAACGTAAAGATTTTCTCACTTATTTAGAAAAAAAATATCGTTAACAATTAAAGCCAAAAATAATAAATGAAAATTAGCGTGCAGTGTAGCATCATCCAAATAAAGCCCATTCCCAGACCCTTTAAAAAATGCATAATTTTGCAGAGTCCATCTCCCTCAGCGCAGCAAGGCAAATGACAAAAGAACGCAGTCTTACTTGTAATGTGTCCAAAAGATGGTAAAGGTTGCGCATAGGATTGTACAGGTTTCAGTTCGGTCAGGTTGCTGGGGGCCACCGAGCCCGCCGGAGAGCCCGTGACCGGATCGGCACCGTTACCTCCAGCAGTACCAGAGCCTCCAACGGTCTGTTTGGGGGGAGACTGAGGAGATGTTAGATTGTTCGTGCCGTTGGCCCCGTTGCTACCGCCACTTGAAACTGCTGTAAAGGGGTACAAAGCATGCCATGCAAGAAGCGGGTTGATAAATCGATAAACAAACAAAAAAAGTTTAGTTTCATGCAGTGCGAGAAAATGTTTAAAATTTTTCTTTTTATTCAATTTAAAAATTCGTACAAAAACATGAAAATCCTTTTAAAATATAAAACTGTAATACAGTTATTACTTTGGAATAAAATTGTTTTGTTTTTTTTTTCGTTTTTTTTTTTAATTTATTTATTAAAATATAAATGTTGACTCTAATTAGAACAAACTTCAACCAATTTCGATACATTTTGATGTAAGATAAAGATACCTGTTTCTTTGTGTGTGTATATATATATATATATATATATATTTCTTGTGTGTATATTTATAATTAGTGTGTGTGAGTGTGTATCAGATTCTTGTTACCATATAATATTGAAATTGACAAAAAAGGATTGGGTGTTCGGCTTTTTATTGGCCTTTTCTTATTGGCGGGCGAGGTGTCGCCACTGTGATTGAAGATAGTTTGAAAATTGTCTCTAATGATATAGTCCAGAACACAGTAGTACCCTCCTCTTCAACAAAGACCAAAGACTGTCGAAAGTACTCCGTATTTGGATTATACCATTAGAGATGTCAGAGAATCTAAAAATTACCTTCAACCACTGTTACGACATCTCACTTGCCTGCAAGGAAAGGCCAATGAAAAACTTAAAACTGTCATTTTTAATGAAATATATGAAAGTTTCGCTTTAACTACGACACAAACGTGTTGACACTTATGGATAAGCTGTAAAATTATCGGTTATGTTTCATGGCCCTCAGGAAGGTAGTAAAATGAATATTACCATTTAAAAATCTGTTTTATTTATTTGGCTACCTACCTAAGTATCAAAAATCGTGCAACTACTGTATCCAAATTTTTAAACATCACTTTCTACTTTGCAATTTTGTTATTTAAACACACAAACACCGAAAGTTAGATTAAGTGACCAGCTAATAACAAAAATAAAAATTGTTCAGTATGAAGTGATTTAGTTGTCTAAATTTCTGAGACGAAGCTTGATGATTTTTATCATTAAGGGTTTTCGGACTATTGTCTTCATCTTTATTGTTATTTCCACATAAGTTTCGGCCGATATGTCCTCCAGCCTTCAGGTGTTTGTCGACTTTTGGAACTTTCATGGAACTTCAAACTACGTCCTTTATTGAATCCACGGGGTCGTATGTTCTGATTCCGTTAGCCATAACCGGGTACAAGAGTTAAGTATTCCTGTATTGTTACTCGCCTGCTGTCAGGATTGAATCTACAACCTCCAGATGATTGTCTCCTTAGAAGCTTAGGAAACCAACGCCTATAACCGTTACGCTATGTGCAGGCGAGTAACAATGCAGGGATACTTAACACTTGTACCCAGTTATGGCTAATGGAATCAGAACAGGTGACCCCCGTGGATTCAATAAAGGACGTAGTTCGAAGTTCCGTGAAGGTTCCCGAATTTGACAAACACCTGAAGAAGGCTGGAGGACGTATCAGCCGAAACGTTGTAGAAATAACAATAAAGATGAAGTGATTTAGTTGTCTAATTTCTATCAACACAAACTATTGTAATTCCTATGCAGAATTTCACGCAATACTAATGATTAAGTAAGAAGATGATTCAGTTGCCTGAATATCATCTCATGGCATAAAATTAAATCACAATTTTAATAGTCAATGATAACAGAGATATAAGTACATGTATGTGTATACAGTTTATGTTTCTTTATATAAAGTTAGTACATTATAATAGGTTCCGACAATAAAATTTTCTCTTCGATGCAAATTTTGCTATGCATACAGGGTGTTTCGAAAAACAGGTAGTCATCTTTATAAAAACTTTGATTTCAACTATATATATCTTAAAAGTCCGACATTTTCAAACATCATTCCACCTGTCAAACACGTACTTAATACTTGAAATTAGAACGCTAAATGTACGTTTATGAATATCTCGTTATATACACATTTTCTTTGCGTCTGTTATCTCGACAAGCATCCATTTCTCATGATAAAGATTATTAAAACCGAAACGTTGAACATTGGCTTTATATCAAAATAAATTTATCTAATTAGGATTATTTTGTTTTTCGACTTTCTTCATGCTGTCTGATTTAGATTCATATTTACTTCCACATATTTTAGAATAGGTAGGTCCACGAAGAGATTTATATTTTTTGAACTTATTTTGTTATAACATATATGTTATATATCTGTATGTTTCCAGCTTGTTGCTTTCGTCAGAGAACATATGTGGCACAGGGTTTTGTTAATGGGGTACTCAATGAGACTTGAACTCACTCTTGTTTCCTCATATGTTCTCTGGCGAAAGCAACAAGCTGGAAACATACACACATATATAACACGTATGTAGCTGGAAACATTTTTTGGGGACACCCAATATTTTTTATACAAATTGAAGACACATTAATATTCTTTTTAAACGCATTTTTCTCATTGTCAGATTGGTGATTTTTTTTTAATCGAGGTGATTTTATGTAAAGAGTGATAAAGTCAGTTTTCTTAGGGTTGGAATTTTGTGAAAAAAAAATTTTTTTAAAAACTGAGATTATTTTTTTGATACAAAAATGTCAGATTTTTACAAATACACAGACCGTATTAACTACTCACGCCGCTTGGATAAGTAACATAATAAAATTTTACTCCTCGTATAGGCTGTAGAATGAACCAGTCAAAACATATAGTTAAAAGCAAAAGCAATTTAAGCAACTTATCCGACCATCTCACGGAATGATAATAACGTCTTAAAATTACTGAGACTAAAAATTCAAGTTTAAGTTTTTCGATAAAGCATTGTCACTTATTTTCATTAGTTTTTCTTTCATCTTAATAATTTTGCCTTTATCGTAATGCTCAGATTGTTTTCTCAATTTTTTATTTAGTAAGCAGTATAGCAGAGAAATAAATAGATATCTTCCAACAAGATTTGAACTTGCATTCTGTATCTTTGAGATCCTGTTAGATACTGAGGTCACCTTGCCAAATAGACCACGAATGTTATTCGGCAGACACTATAAAGATATAGTAAGATTGATCCGTTCTTAATTCATTTTTTCCCTATGATATATTGTTTATTTACACTCTGCAGTAATCGCGTTAAATTGTTTAAATACATTTCCTGTTGAATTTTTGTCCAAATCTGCGTAATATGGGGGTGAGAATAAGCCTCGTCGTGGACTCTTTTATATTTCCTATCCTATTTTCTGAGAAGTTGTAGATTGTAAAAACGACCAGTGAAAATACTTTCATGCTATTTGTAAAGGTATGGTAAAATTTAATTCTGTCGAAATTGTTTTCTCCAAAGGCTTTTCCTGCTTCATTAGTTAAAGATAGTTTATTCAGACACAAGACTATAGTAATGGAGCAATTGAGAGAGTTGAACTAATCACGCTAGCAAACGAACTGGTTAACCTCTACGTCACGCAAGGAGCCCTTTTGTCTTTTTGTGTCACTGTACATGTATTTAGTAACAGGGATACTGAAGGTTAAGCCGAAAGTTTCTTGCCCAGGGATTCGTTCCCAGATCGAAGTAAATGATTTGTATGTGTTAGGAGTTTTCGAGTTTTGTTAGAATAACTTTTAGTTCAGCTTGAAGTAAAGAGATTTAGATCAGAGCCATTGTAACTTACTGAGGATTGCTTTTTGGTACCCACATGAAAAAAATGCAATCATTAAGCCGAGATTAGATCTTCAAACTTTTCAAAGACAAGGAAATAATCCAATAAAATGAACTATATAATTGAAAGAAAATATAAAATTAGATAATCTTGACTTCATATATATATATATATATATATATATATATATATATATGAAGTGAGCCGACCTCTTTCGATATCAACAACACATCGGAGTAGAGGAAGACGCTATTCCTTTCCCGGGATTGCTCCACTTATGTGAGTCTTTGGAATGACGGGACCTGGGATTGAACCCCACTCTCCCGAATCATTGGCGAACATGCTATCCATGATGCTTATAGGCCGGTAGGCAGCGTCAATGGCTTTTGGTGACAGTTTCTCGCATAAGCAATCATCAGACCAAACCAGACTAATATATATGGTGTGTGTGTGTGTGTGTGTGTGTGTGTGCACACATTCATGCCCAAATGCATAGGAGAGTCACACCCAGGAATATTGCACTTAAGAAAATTAAGTACTACGTTCGCCAACGACTTGGTCTGTTTTGATACGATGCCCTCAAATCACGACAAAGTCTCGTACATCGATTTGAAAAAGGAATAAAGAAAGAAAGAAAGAAAGAAATAGGAAACTTGTCTCTAGCTAAATCAACCAAGCAGCAAGTTGTTGTGCCAAATAGGAAGGTCGCACAAACTACTTCATACCGGGTTTGAATGGTTAGAACAAAAATTACAAAGAAGGCAACCGCTTGTGTTGCGTGCAGGTAACAATAAACGGTTCGTGTCAAAGTTTTTGACTTCTCAAAACGAAGGGTGAGTTTTATAACAACCAGCCACGCAATTGGCTTAGTCCTATATTTGTCTAAGCGGTTTGGGAGTCGATAAGGGAAGGGTTATGACTTCCTCGACGTAGTGCAGTGATGATGTTTAGCAGATCATTACTACAGAGCAGTAAGTTCGATTCTCAATGAGTGTTGTATGTCCTGGGTCTTGTGCCGAAGTTAACTGCATTTAATGAATAAGTATCTAGGATAACTTCGCCATAGCGCAGTGGTTGATAATCCTGTCCTGCAGATCAGTGCTAGCGAGTTAGCGGAACGGTTATCATCTCTGGAAAATGGAATTGGCGACCAGAGTTCAAATCCTGAACAAGACTGATTTCGACCCAGGCCGGAAATAAACGAGAAAATGTTGTGACCCTTGTTACAAGCCAACACTGTAGAAATATTACTCCCCCATCACCCTCCCAAACTACAGTAAATGAAGAAAAGATGATTCAGAAAGATAGATGTAGAATGACCCTCTCCTCCTCCTTTGTCGGCCCTTTAGTCAGTCTAGTCGGCCGAGTAGTTTTTCTTAATCGGGTACTGAAGAAAGGAACGAGTCACGTGGGTACTGCTTTGATACGCTTACTTGTAACGAATCTGGCAGTTCAGAGAAGCTCTTTCACTTCGTGCCAATGCCAATGAAAAACGATTGTATCTGTTCTCTTCGCAGCCGAGAGTAAATAGTGTGGAAAATTGGGTTCCTTAGTATGGAAACCAGTCTACGAGAATGAAAACTGATTTCAAACCAGCTGTACTCGTTTAAAATAAATCAACCTTGTATTAAATCCAACCTGTGACAGAAGGGTTTGGATAAATAGACATTTGCAATTTCCATTCTCTTGAAATACTCCATCTATCGATCTAGCAATAAATCGAGATATAACAGTCTTAGCTCGGCACAAGGCCAGTAAAACAGAGCACCCAGAATGAATAAATAACCTGATAATTATGTCGGATATATATATATATATATATATATATATATATATATATATATATATATATATAGCAAATTACCAATTTTTTTTTTTTTAAATTAAAAAAATACTTATTTCCTAACATGTTGCTGACTGCTATATTACTTCACCCCGACCCTGAAAGATACATCTGTACACATCTTTATACTTAAGGCATAAAATTGGCGACCGTAGTCAAGGGCGACCCGAAGGCTCCCTTTTCAATAGTTACTAAACCGAGGTGTAGGAGAAGGCACTACTCCTTTCCTTGGATTGCTCCACTTTAACATTGATACGTACCTCATATTGCTGAGAGTTAAGCAAAGAAGTATCAAGTACCATTTTTAAAGACTTTGGTATGACCCGACCTGGGACTGAACCCCGGTCTCCCAGACCACTGGGGAACACTCTACCCACTAGGCCAATGAGCCGGTTACTTAAGGCATACTATATATTTATCGTTAGGTTAATAATCTCTGTAAGTTAACTCTGATTTTAATTCTGTGCGTATCCTGCATCTCCCCACTGCCACAATTTAGACCCAATCCCAATCGTACAGCTTTCGCTTCTCAGCGACCCGCCTGCTCATATCAGATATGGTGAACAGACCGGTCACTACACACCCAAGTTAAATTCTGAACGGACACAGCCCAGAAGCTAAGATTTTGACCCTGGCCGAAAGGAGACGAGAAAAGGTTATGACCCTTTTTACTAGCCAACACTGTAAAAATATTGCTCCCCCATCGCCCTCCCAAACTATAGCGAATGAAGAAAGGGCGAGTCAGCAAGACAGATGAACAATGACCCCCTCCTCCTTTGTCGGCCCTTTTGTCAGTCCAGTCGGCTGAGTCGTTTTTCTTAACTGGAGACTGAAGAAAGGAGCTTGTCACGTGGGTACTGCTTTGATGTCATTCCTTGTAACGTTTCTAAAAGGTGTGGCGGTTGGGAGAAGCTCTTTTGGAGAGAGAAAGAGAGAGAGAAATAGAGAGAGAGGGCAGTTGAGGGTAGGGAGGAGGGAATCTCTCAAATGGTCTGCCCTTGGCGTGACATTATCTTTAACTTAATGACTTGTTCCACTTGGATGATTTAAGCTGAGAAATGAGAAGTTAAAAGAGCCAGTCGTTGCAACTGGACATAGTACGCTAAATAGAATGCACGCATGCAAATCTTTCTTTCGTCGTGCATAATTTAAATCTGACCGCAGACGAGCAAGCGTTCCGACGACGAGACGCTATCAGAAATGCCGTTTACAACGCATTTTTATTATTCGATCGGAACGGCTTCCAAATCTACTTTTGTATAAAATATAAAGGGACTTATATACACAAGAGTTGGTCGATAAATAGGGTCTTTAAAATCCAATAAACCAAGTTTTAACCAAATAGAAAAAGGAAACTTGTGAAAACTAAATGTGTTTCCCCTCGAAATTTAGTCTCCTATTCCAGCGATAGCAAAAATGATTGATTTTAACGACAGGTCAACTCGTATAGGGTTATTTTAAACAAATCGATTTGACTCATAGATCGGAACCTAACATGTATTACTACTTCAGGTCAGAGTGGACCCGGGAGTAATGGCAAGGGATTCTCAACATTCCCCTGATCTCCAGAACTGGAGCCTCAACATCAGATTTAGTTAAGTATCATACCCAGAACACCCCTACTTGTGGGGGCTTACCTTCATTAGAGAATATAGTATAGCTACCTCTATATTCTAAACCATCTGAGAGGGGTGTCCTCGTGGTGTAATGGTTAAAGAGCTGGACAGAGGAATCGTAGTAAGCGAGTTGGAACACCAGTTGCGCTATTATTTCACTTTCGGATAATTACCCATGGGAAAAGTATGAACCCCCTTATCTTCCCAGCTATGGTTTAAATAGTACCACTACAGTTCTTCTAGAAGGATAGTTTTGGCATTACATAACCCACGAAAGTTGATGCGCCATTAAACAAAGAAACCAAACCAAACCAGAACCATCTAATAATTAGAAACTGGATTTTGAAACTTTAATTCTGGAGTATTGGCTAACAAGCTAGACTTACTGAAAGGTGTTCAGTCTTCTTCTGTGTGACCCACACTTGTAATATTATGCCAGACCTACTAATTAGAGATTTTTTAAAATATTTCCTCAGTTTAGTTTAGTACGGCCCAATGACACGAGTATGGGTCCTCAGTGAGGACCGAAATTACTAATCTACGTGACAATCAATCTTATGCTTATGAAAATAAAACTCAGTAGCATTTAAAGCGAAATATTTATCATAGGAACTGCTAATGAACTCCTGACTTACGTTCAAATCAAGCTGAAAACATTGCTTTCCGTGATCATTGAAGTTAAGCAAGAATGAGCCTATTCAATAATTAAAATGGCTACCTATTTAGCAACAGCAAGTAGTCTAAGTAATCCGATGCATATGTGCTAGACTAAACAATCTGTGTTTTCTGAGACATGTGTGCCAGATCAAGCAGTCCGAGGTACATATGCCAGACTAAGTAATCTGAGGCCTGTGTATCAGACTACGTAATCGGAGACCTGTGTGCCAGACTAACTAAGCTGAGGCATATGGGCCAGACTAATCAAAGCTTACTAAATTAATAAATAAAACACTGGCTCAGCCCCTACTAATTTTGACCTTGAGAGAAAAAATCTCCATATTTAGACACCCCCAACTCAGTAGTGTCCCCAATGATGTGCCACATGATTAAACAGAAACTAATTTTGTGGTCAATGAATACAAATTCCAACCATGCAACCGTTCTGGTGACCTTGAATACATAAGTTACCCAACTAATACAAGAGGGAAAAGGATGTTGACAGGGATATGGGATGGTAAGCATTAACATTCCAAAGGTGTCACAGTCGCTGGCCCAAATCACCCTTCAAGTCGATCCATCCTTTTTCTCATGGATGTTAGCATTTCTGATTTAATAACGTTATCATAAATGCATTAATGCCCCTGTTTTTATTTTATGGCCATCCATCTTATTGTTGTATTCGACTATAGTCGAATTCACAGCACAGTATAATGAGGTCCCCATAGTAAATTAGTTCGTGAGGTGTACATAGTAAATTAATCCAGCAAACCATTATCAGAGAATTTGATTCTCAGTGGGTTCTTCTCCTGGCCTTATGCCACAACCAAGCTAAATTTGTAAATATCTATCGTCCAATTTCACTCAACATTCTATTTTCAAGGTTTTCACGGCATCTTCATCTAGAAAATACAATCTGTCAATTTCAACATTGATTAAAAATTGTCCGGTCTGCAGGGGCTGTAAAATACATCGACTGCATCTCTGCAGAAGGGTAAGACACCTCCACCAACGGGTGTCCTGGATATGAAACTAAACAATCTGATTGTGAGGCTCCAGTAATCCTGGAGCTTTGGGGAATGCAGAGTAACTCTTCATTGCCATCGCTCCCAGATCCACTCTGGCCTGGAGTGATAGCGCCTAATAGGATCTTATGTATGGGTCAAATAGAACTAAACAATGGACTTATGCTAAGCTGAATTGCTTGAAATAGAATCGTTTTGATATGTAAACTACATATTTGTGCTAAACTGAAATACTTGAAATATAACTGTTTTTGTATGCTAAACTGAATTGTTTGAAATAGAACTGTTTTTGTCATTGAAACTGTACTTACGCTAAATTTAATTGTTTAAAACAGAACTGTTTTTACATTTAACCTTGTGTAAACAAAATCTATACTTATACTAAACTGAATTGTTTGAATTAGAACTGTTTGACTAAACTGAACAGCTTGAAAGAGAAATGTTTTTGACAATTAAACTGTGTCCTCATGCTAAACTGAATCGTTCGAAATAGAACTAATTATATGAATAAAAGTGGATTTGACATTAAATAACCTACACAAGTTGATTTGCCATAAAACCAAACCAAACTAATTAATAAGTCCTGAAGATTATCCAGAGTTTAAAGAAAAAAACTTTGCAATTCAACTCGGGAGAAAAAAAAGTCAACTAACAAAGAATTACGTTCAAGTTTGTAAAGAAATTTTAAATGAGTAAAATATTAATTTTCACTCACTTATCTTAAGTTTATTCTATTTCATTGTCGAAAGACAAAATTCTCATTACGAACAGGAGGGTGCACGGCCAATATAGTTGTTAGAAAAGGGCATAACTGAACGAAAGAATAGAAATATATTTTTAAAAAAGGAAACCCTATCTAAGTGTAGCCCTCAGCTATACCTCCTAGATAAGTCCAACTCGGACTGGAGAATTGGATCCCGCCCCACAACACACGAAATTCATTAGTTGATGCGTGGAGATGTCTCAAATGCAAATAAAAAACTTAGTTCGTTTCTCTCTCATATATAATAAGCAGAGCGTATTATTCTCACGGCTCTGTCTCTCTCTCTCTTTCCATTATTTTGTTTACTTTTGTGATAAATATGACCTCCGATTTTCTTTCATAGAAAATAGTTTTGTTTATCGCCTGCTTCTATCAATTTGTTTCGACATTAAATTGTTTGTGTGTCTTTTTTTATATTAACAATCTTTGCGCCCTTCATGAAGGAATGTGTTGATTCAATGTTGCTTGCACAAGACGCCGATTCTATTTTAAATCACTTTTTATTATCCTTATTGTCAATAAAAAAAATAAAAACTCTAGAAATAAGTCTTTGCGTTTGATTTATTGTACTTTAGCCAAAACTACATGTCTCGACTAAATTAGTCACGTCACTTCCGATGTTTTATTTGTTTATTTTTTTCTTTTTTTACGTTGTGGATTAGACAGGTATTTTATTGTATTGTTTTAAAATAAAAGACGTCTTCTTGACCCATTACGTAAACTGGGGAAAAGGTTAATATTATCAAGTCATGTTGACAATAGGGATGCCTTTAACTCCCTCTCTCTCATCATCGCTCTAGGCAAGTCCTCTAGACTGCACTCAGTGTCTTCACAGAGCTAATTAGTGAAATATCTAGAGAAGCACTGGTGTGTCTACATGTAGGAGTCCATAGGAGAACGTCGCTTGTTTCTCCAGCAATGCCCAGCATATCTAGTTCGTCTTACTTGGATTGTTTGTGAGATGGGAGGTACGTGGTTGCACAACTTATTTTGTTGGATACTGTTTTCAGGATTTGTTCAAAACAGGACGCAGCACTTTTGCACTGTTCCCATTTAACTTTTCGTTCAAGCGTTTTATTACAGTCCAAGTGGTAAAACCAAACAGTAGTACTAACAGCTTGGAAGAATTCCTGTTTTGTTTTAAGAGATAAGATTTTCATAAGATCAGTAGCTAAATAGTTTAGTTCGGTTTCTTAGTTTAAAGGCATATCATCTTTTGAGGGTTATTTAATGCCAAAGCTATCCTTGCAGAAGAACAGTAGTGATACTATTCAAACGATAGCTTAGAGGATAAGTGGTTCATACCTTTTCCAATGGTACTATTTACCAACCCCTCCGCTCGGGCAGGATATGACACAAGGTCAATTTTTAAGCGGAGTTTAACAGGTTTCAATTCAGAGTTTTCCTTCTCCTAGACTAGTTGCCTCACCAAGGCTGAAGAACCTAGTCCGTCCTACTATTTACCCATAGCTGGAGGGAGAATAAGGGGGTTCATACCTTTCCCAAGGGTATTTGCCCGAAAGTGAACGTAATAGTTCGACTGGAGTACGAACTCGCGTACTACGATTCCGCAGTTCATCGCTTTAACCATTACACCACGAGGACACCCCTTTTCCAAAGGTATTAGTCCGAAAGTGAACGTAATAGCGCTACTGGAGTTCGAACTCGCTTACTACATGTCGGAGTTCAGCTCTTTAGCTTCGGGGACATCTTCTCGATAATAAACGTTGACTGCTACAGAAAAACCTTTCGAAGGTAACATATCCAGTCGTAAACATGAGAGAAAATTCTTGGTAGCAATTTGGAACTTTACGAAAGAAGATGGCCGGAGAGTACCCGAGTGAAACGTCGTCAGTAAAGGACAATATAAACAAGGGAAAAATAGTCCATTTAACAAAATGGATACAATAAATACTAACAAAATTTAAACAATTACATGCTAATTCCACATATATCAAACTTTAAAATGAATAAAGGTGAAATTCATTATTTTGAATGCAGCGTTTAACTAATTTCATTATATTTTTTATTCTTAGCCTCAGTTTCACGGTATTCATCAGCCAAACGAAGTTTTTTATAGTTTCTATAATTTTCAGATGTGTCATTACGATTCCGAGTATTTTCGGACTATTGATTACATTGCTTCGATTGCTTTTACCAAAATATTTCGTGTGTGTGTGTGGTTTATTTGATCAGTAAAAATGATCGAAAATCAATCTTGAATTTTTACAAATATATCATGACAGATTATGGAAGATAAAAAATTTAACCTGTAAGAAAACTGACTTCCTATCAATTTTTTTCGCATTCTGGATCATGTTTATGATCACGAGTAATGTTTTTGGATCTTTAAGAAAAAAGATTAGTTTAATTTCTTTGTAGTCTGTATCAACATCGGTTGTAAAAAGCCAAAACTGGAAAACTTCGGCCACTAACAAAGATAAATCGCACAAACTATTTTAATCTGATACACTTCCATTCGTACAAAATTTACCAACCAAGTTCAAATATCATCGACTTGTTGGAAAGTTTAGACTGGGGAAAAATTAAGTCCATTTTTAAATACATTCTTCTTCAAAAACGACATAGCTGATGCGCCAGAAAGGAATGGATGCTTGATTGAGAATGGGCGTGATATGGTCATTTTTTACAGCTTAATTCTGTTGTCTCTGTGTAGTGCTCATCACTTGACTGATATGACAAAATTCATTTTTAAACCGCTGCGCGAGATGTTTGCTTCCTGCGTGACGCCCAACATTAAACCAATCTTGTGTGAAACTTTGTCTTGATGGAAAGCTAATACGATAATATTCATGTGAGGATAAATTACATCTTTTCATCCTTAGGGTTGAAATCTTTTATGAAACACCCTGTACGCTGACATTACCAATAATTCTTTTATTATTTTCTTTTAATGAAGGTGTCGATTTCGATACTTCAAGACCATTAAATTTTAAACAAATTGGACATTTTTCACAATTTTAGAAACATATGGATGAGTTATTTCATTCAATTTTTTTTTAAAGATTTAATTAAAAGTAGGTAGTGTTCACGTTATGTTTTTAAATTAAACTTAAAAAATTGATTTTTCGTAGGTTTTTTTTTTTTTTTTTCGACAAACGTGAATATTTGAGAATCTAATATTGATCATCAATTACATTCATGATAAATAATACAACCTCTGTCCCATAATAGTTGGTACACTTAAATGATGACATTCACATGCAAATATAACAATTATTATAGGACAATGTTAAAAAAAGTGAGTTGCTTTGTTTTCCTTGCCCTTCCCGATGTTGAGGCAACTAATCTCAGGATTATTCGATTCAATGAATTATATGATGATGGTTGTTTGTTTTAGTTTTGCTTTGTTTTTTTGTTTTTTTTTAATGTCTTACTCTAGTTTCCTCCACCACCAACACCAGAAAATAAAGTGCTCTTAATCACCGTTGATATCGACTTTTTTTAAATAAGTGCAGTTGTCTTTTGCTATATATATATATATATATATATATATATATATATATATATATATATATAAAATATACGAACACACATAAAATAACCATTAAAAAAATATTTTTGCTATGAATCTTCAGTGGCCCAGTCGGCTGGGTCTGTAGAATACACCGACTGCATCTCTGCTGAGGCGTAAGCCTCCCCAATGAACGTCCTGGATATGAAACTAAACAATCTAACGGTGAGGCTCCAGTAATGCTGGAGCTTTAAGAAATACAGAGTACCCCTTCATTGCCATCGCACCCTGGTCCACTCTGGCCCGGAGTGGTAGAACCTGAAAGGATCCTATCTATGTGTCTAATAGAAGTAAAGTGTCCTTTTGCTAAACTGAATTGTTTAAAATGGAACTGTTTATATGTGTAAAAATAGATTTGGTATTAAATAATCTATAATGGTTGATATGCCATAAAAACCAAACCAAATAAATAAACAAAATAAATCCTCAGTTTCGATATCAGGAATTGTTAGACCACAAACCTCCAGCCAGGTTATGCTAAAAATACTAGATACTGCCAGATCATCGAAGTTAAGCAACGAAAAACCTGGTCACTACTTAGATGGATACCCGCTTAATAATAGCAGGCATTCTTATACAATCAAATGTTTATCTAAAAGAGTTAAGACATTCTTTCGTTTATTTTTGTTTTCCATTCTTTAGCATTCATCAAGTCATAAAGAATTAGAGGAATTTATTCTTTTCCACTCTGGCTTACTCCCCTAATTCGTCTCCTCTCCCATGATTAATATATCTATATCGTGCCTACGTAGCTCTTTTCCACACTCTTCCTTCACTTTCTCTTGATTCTTCCTTTCCCGCCTTCCATTTTACCAAATCTTCTATTGTCTTTTGTCTTTCTCTCTCTCATTTCCTTTTTAGTTTATTCTTTCCCTTTATTTGGTTACTCATCTTCATTTCTCCTTCTCTTCTCCGTTTTATTATCTCATCTCCCTCATAATTCTCCCCTTGTATACACTTCACTCGCACCTTCGAATTTTTCCTTCTTAGTTTCTTCAAAGCGTTCACTCACAACACATATCCTCCCTTCTTACATTTGCACTCCACCTGCTTCACATCTTTATCTCCTACTCTTTTGCTTCAGTATCGTCACTACAATTCTTTTTCGGTGTGTTTTTCCTCTCTTCCCTTCTGCTATCTGCCCGTCATTTCTGCCCTTTCACTCTCGCTCTTAATTTTTCTCAATCCTCCTACTCCTATGCTTCATTTATATCTATCTTCCTCATTTTCTTTTTGAAACCCAAACATTCTTGATTAAAAAAAAAAAAAACTAAATAAAACAAAGAAACCTGAAAGTTCTTTTGTCATCCTAACCATCTATTTATTTTCATTTTCTTTAACGCCACCGATTCTTCGTTAGCTTGCAGAAGTCCCAATTCTGAAAGGTGATGGATCTGACACTGGTGTGTACGTCATGCTCGACTGCATACCGAATCAATGGCCGCCTATTTGATTAGAAAGTGGCGGGGATATTTACTTCGACTTCTACCCTCGCCCCATAACCTCCTTTGCCGTCCAAGTTTTGCTTTATTTCGGGATATCCTTACAAGGCCGGCTGAACTGGCTCCGACCTGCCTACATCACATTTGTCTTCCTTTTTTGTTTGTTTATATATATATATATATATATATATATGTATGTGTAGCATCGGCAAAATATAACTGTAACCCAAGCAATTTTTTTCCTAAAAATGTTTGGATCTAAACCAACGATACTAAGATGATATTTCCAGGAGAACATGATGCAATTAAAGCGTATATTATTATGTATTATTCGCAACCAAACTCTACCGCCTTGAAACTCACCCCCCCGCCCCAGGCATCAAGTAAAAAAAAAAGTTCTCATGTTTTATAATGTAGTTTTACTTATTTGCTATTTTATTTTATTTGCTTTCTTGTCATTCTATTTCTTTTCGAAAGTTTCAAAGGTGAGCAGTTTGGTATAATATGGGCGATACTATAAAGAAATCGAATCAATCGAATTGGGTTGTAATTTTTTCCAACGAGTTAAAAACTAAGTAGTACCCCACGGTACACGTGGAAATGCCGAGACAAAGTTTTCATGTTACTCTCACAGAAATGAATGTTAAATCAATTATCGATGCTACAAGCAACAAACCCAAAAGCCGGATATTGAAACTGAGGTAGAACAAAAATACCTTTCATAAGACAAAAGGAAGGTCACATTTCTTCTCTCACTTCATTCTCAAACTTTCAACCCCAACCCTATAACAATCAGTCATCTCTCTATAAACGTGAGCAAGTAGACAAGAAAAACGTACATCGAAGTCACAGGGTTCATTGACCAGACTCCCGTTCATGGGTCAAGGAGAACTGTACCCCAACGACCACACATAAATAAGATATTCTTTCAGTTCATATAATTCTTGAAGCGAGTTTTGAAGCTTTCTCGTGGAATAAGAACACTGAAATAACTTGCATAGAATCTTGCAATTAGGAAAAGGTTATTTACTTATGAATCAAAAGGGTAGTATCTGTGCACACTATGTTTTGAAGCAATAGTTTTAAAAGAATGTCGAAGTTTTGGATGATGATTGCTTGTATATTAAAAAACGTATTCAAGCAAATAAATTCATTATTGTAGCTATTTTCATTGTTCATACAACATTTCGATCGCCCCATTCTACGACCTTCTTCAGTTATACTATCCATCTGGAAAGAGAGCATCATTTTTTTCTTGCAGTGTAAATGGTAGCCATTCGCTATCACATTAGATCCACAAATATGTATATTTCAAAATTATTAGGTTCACTAAGAGATTTGCATTTTTAAAGAATTGTTTATTTCGTTCAGACATTCGTGTATGTTTCCAGCTTGTTGCTTTCGTCAAATAGCATTTAGTTATTTACTAGTTTTTTTTTTGTTTTTTTTTTTTTTGTTGCTTGGATGTAGCATAAGACGATATGAATAGGGCACCCAATGAGACTCGAAAAACCTACGCTAGTGAGTTCGAGTCTTATTGGGTACCACATTTATAAGGTCTTATGTCACATCCAAGCAAAAAAACTAATAAATTACTAAATGTTCTCTGACGAAAGCAACAAACTGGAAACATACATAAGTAAGAACGAAATAAATGTATTATTAAAAGAATACAAATCTCTCGGTGGACCTATTCATTTTGAAATATTTACTTTTTTCTCTCTTTGGACCAACTAAAAAAGAAATTTATTTTATATTATATAATTACACTGAACCAGAAAAAATCCCCATCATAACAACATTTTTATTTATGCAATATATCAATTATTAGTCCAATTTGCTACTGAATGTTAATATTCGCGCTGAATGTCATATTATAATCATCCTAATTCTCGATCTAATAGCGATAAGTATGGAATGCTAATTAGAATCTATCACTCCTTTCTAGATATAAATACGAACATCATCATGAACCGCTGTTACCACGAGACTAACGCATTCACGGCTCGTCATGTTATCAATAATTTTATGGTAAGTCGTCTTTCAGAAGGCTTTTCAGTCATTTTTAACTGTTATTGTTCACAAAATATTTTGACCGACCCACTCTACGGTCTTCATCAGCAGTACAATCCTTATGTAAAAATACAAGGTCTCTTCCCCATCACCACCGATAGTGCACACAATTTCAGTAAGCAGTGGTGAATTTGTAATAAGTTTAAATTATTTAATGAGGCTTTAAAAAAAGGGGTCTTTATCGCTTGACTAAAGACCCACAGAGCTTGCACAAAAGTATTTATAAATCTAAAGACAAACATTGATTAGACACGCTAAGCGCTAACAATGCTTTTTATCTTCAATTGATTGATTTTAACGGCTTGTCAAATAGACCGGGGTTATTTTATACTAAGAGGTTTAGAAAACAGCGTTCATTGTACAGTAATATTTACATTTTTGTGTATTTATTTCTTAAGAGTTTTTTTTTCTTGCATATAGCTTCGTCGAATAGGAACAATGTTTAAACTGGTCTATTTGTCCCATAGATGGGATCCTAACAGTTACAACCTCTACGAGTCAAAGAGGACCTAGGAGTAATGGCAAGGGATACTGCATACTCCAGCTTTTCCCAGAAGCCTCGCCATACGATTCCGTTAAGTGTCATACAAAAAACATCCCTTTAGTTGGGGCGGGGAATATCTTACCCTTCTGCAGGGGAATACAGACAGCATATTCTAAGCCTCGCCGACGGGGTATTCTCTTCTCCGAGCGCCCGACAAACGAACGCTTCATCATTTTTATACCGAGGGAAATATTTTCGAACATGTGAAGCGGTACAAAGGAGAGACCATTCAACAGAGCTTCCCCTCCCTCAGAGCAAACAATCGCATTTGGGGACGCTGGAAGGGGTGGCTCCAGAATGGAAGTCAGGGCTTAGAAATAGGCTGCCTTTCGTTTTTTACAGTGCCGACAGGCTTTAGATCCCAATGGTTTTGCCTTGTTGGTACAAGGGCCACCAAGATTTAAGAAGTACTATCACTCAGTAGGAGACATTTACCGAAGTTATTTGTTCTGTTAGGGGGGCAAGTAAAAACGTGAGAAGGTCGGGTGGTCGAGTTGGGTTTTGGTTAACTAAGAGGAAGTACAGAATGTGGGTGTGCCGAAAAAAAAAAGTAGCAAAGAAAATTTTTGGGAGGTAGATAGAAGGCAACAGAAAAGTCGAAAAGAGAAAGAAAAAAGGGAGAGAAGAGTATAATAAAAATGTAATTTAAAAAAAAGGGATGAAAAGAGTAAAAAAAAAAAAAAAAAAAAAAGGTTGAAGAAAAAGAGGAGAAAAAAAGACGAAGAAGAAAGTGATATCGAAAGAGTGCAAAGCGGAATTAGGCGAGGGGCTGAAAAGAAAGAAAAAGCAAAAAGAAAGAGAAGAAAAAAAAGAGAAAGCGAAAAAGAAAAAGAGAAATGAAGTAAGAAAAGAGTCCAAAAGAGGGAGGAAAAACGAAACACAAGAGGACGGAGAAAAAGAACGGTGGGGGAGAAAATGAGGACGGAGAAAAAAGACTGGTGAGGAGTTGAAATTTAAATTAAAAAAAAAAAAGAGAAAATGAATAGATGGAGAAAAAATGAGAAGAAATGAAAAGAGAGGGAATAGATATTAAAAAGTCAGAAAGAAAGAAATACAAAAATAGGGAGAGAGAGAGAGAGAGAGAGAGAGAGGGAGAAAACTAAAAGACCATGGCCAGAAGAGAATTCAACAGCTCGATCCTTTACATTTGAGCAATATTGTCTCTTGTGTCTCTCACTGATCCCATAAGCTTTTGGTTATTGGGGTGCAGCTCTTGGACAGGAATAACCTGGCGAAGCCCATCCCTCTCCAGGTTGACAGCTTGTTTGAATTCAGAATTTTCCTTCTTGACCGGATGTTATGAGACCCCCAGTCTCCTCTACTATTTAGCCATTGCTAGAGGGACAATAGCTGGATTCATAACTTCCTAAGAATATAAACATTGAGTGAAATCTAAACAGCCTTGTTCAGGTTTTGAACTCGAGTAGCAGAGTCCAGGTCCTGTAACGATAACCGCTACGCCACAAGCGCTTCTCGTGTATAAACAAAAAAAAAATTTACTAAATGCTTTTAAAAAGACTTTACCTGTGGCCTTTAATATATGTGTAGGGAGGGGATATTTCTTCGCTATATGTAACGAAACCGTTTAATTCAGAAATTTCAAAATAGTTCCACAAGCATTTTTTTTCAACAAAAAAAAAATTCATAATACTATTCATTTTATATTTGGCGCAGTATCTAATGACAAAATTGACAGTTATCATCGTATCAATTTGCTTATATCGTTGCAAACTAATGGTTTCTCAAGTGAATCCAGAAGATATGGGGGGATGTCCTCGTGGTGTAATGGTTAAAGCGATGGACCGCGAAATCGTAGTACGCGAGTTCGTACTCCAGTCGTGCTATTATGTTCACTTTCGGGCAAATACCCTTGGGAAAGGTATGAACCCTCTTATCCTCCCATTTATGAGTTAAATAGTACCACTACTGTTCTTCTAGGAGACGTGGCTTAGGCATTAAATAACCTACAAAGGTTGATATGCCAAGAAACCAACCAAAAGATATGGGACACCCAGTAAGAATTAAATTCAAAAACACTGCTCTACTAACCTAGTTTATTAACCATTACACCTTGCACAGTCGGCTAGGGTTGTAGAATACACGGACTGCATCTCTGCAGAAGGGTAAGACCCCACCAACGAGTGTCCTGGATATGACACTTAGCAATCCGATGGTGAGGTTCCAGTAATGCTGGAGCTTTGGGGAATGCAGAGTACTCCTTTATTGCTATCGCTCCCAGGTCCACTCTATCCTGGAGTGTCAGCACCTGATAGGGTCCTTTCTATTGGTTAAATAGATCTAAACTACATACTAATGCTAAATTGAATTTTTTGAAATAGAACTGATTATTTGTATAAAAATGGATTTGGCATTGAATACCCTACAAAGGTTGATACGACATAAAATCCAACCAACCATTATACCACGTGTTTTGTGTTTAATTTTTTTTCCTTTTTATATATATAGAAATGCCATTCACTGGAAAAGAAAAGGCATGTAAAGATTAAACTGTTGTCTGTACTTTTGAATTACAATCTGTGATAAAGAACCAACTCGAATTAGATTACAAAATTATATCAATTTTTCTTAAATACCCTCAACATCTCCAATGATATCAACTTGTACGAAGCAACTTTTATATAATAGGGCGTATGGGCACCCCGGGTGGTATAATGGTAAGCTAGACAAGCAAACCTTCATGAGTGAGTTCGATTCTCATTGGGTACCCCATTCGTACAGTCTTGAGCCACATCTGAGCAAAGGGCTTAGTAAATTACTAATGGTTAACAAGCTAGACAAGCAAACGTTCACGAATGAGTTCGAGTCCCATTGGGTGCCTCATCCATGCAGCCTCGTGCCACATCTAAGCAAAAAGCTTAGTAAATTACAACCTTTTATATATCAGGGCACTTGGGCACCCCGGGTGGTGTTAATGGTTAGCAAGTTAGATTTTTCATCTTATTGGTTATCCTTTATCATCATTTGTTAGCGAAATGCCGGAGAAGAAGCTAGACAGCAATTACACAAGAATGCTGCGAGCAATATTGAACATATCCTGGCGGCAACACCCCACAAAACACCAACTATACGGCCACCTGCCACCTATCACGAAAACTATCCAAGTTAGACGAACCAGACATGCAGGACACTGCTGGAGAAGCAGGTACAGGCTCATAAGTGATGTACTCCTATGGACCCCCACATATGGCAGGACAAAAGCAGGACGACCAGCACGAACATACATTCAGCAGCTATGTGAGGATATGAGATGTAGCCCTGAAGACCTGCCACAGGCGATGAATGATTGGGAAAAGTGGCGAGAGAGGGTCAGGGATATCCGTGCTAGTGGCATGACATGATCATGATGATTATTATCTTAATTTACCAAGAATTTTTGCAGTAATATATTTATTTGGTGGTGCACGGAATACGTAAGATTCCGACTCTTTGGTTCTATATTGCAAGACCATATTTACTGATTAATACAATTTCGTAATATAATAACTCGATCAATTCTAATTCAAATGATTTCAAATTTTATCTGCATGTATAGAAATAACTCAAAATTCTATGTTTGATTTTTTTTTCTTTTCAGATATAGCAATGATATTCAACGGAAAATAAAAGTTGTTTCAACACGTGCTGATAAAATATGAAATGATTTGAACGAGAAGTAGTCGACTTAATAGACTATGAAAAGATATAACTTTTTTTCCTGAAACGTCTCAAACGATGAAAGTTCATGAAAAACCATATATATATATATATATATATATATATAATTTTAAGTTATTTAATAACCTTTTTGCTTTGATACGTCACAAGGCCGTATGAATGCAGCACCCAAGGGGTCTCGAACTCGCTCGTGAAGGTTAGTCTAGCTGTCTAACCATTACTTGCGCCATATCTAAGCAAAAAGTTTATTGAATTACTTTAAAGTACAGAATTTGTGTGTATGTATAATCCCCACAGCTATTGATTAAATAGTACTGTTACTGTTCTTCTACAAGGATGGATTTCTCATTAAATAACCAACTAAGGTTGATAGGCCTTTAAGCTAACAACCCAACCAGTATATACGAGGGTCAGTCAATAAATAAGGTAAATTTGGCCAAAATGTTGGCAATAGGAAGCACTTTTTACAGTTGCACGTTTTTTTCAAGGACATCAATAGTGATAGGTTCTTACACATCCCAGAAAATTGTCTGTATGACCTCCGCTGCACCCGGAACTTTTTCTTTTGCAGAAAGTTAAAGGGTTTCAACTTGTTTATTTTTTTTTTAACTCAAGAAGGTCGTGGCACACGCAAGATTAGCCCATTTATAAACAGCTTTTAAAACTAAATATACTCATTAAGCATTTCTCTATTGTAAATTGCATATTGTTTGTACTTCTCAGCCACCAAATATTTCATAACAGACTTTTGTTCAAGCCTGGGACCCGGTTTGTTTTGCTACCTTTTTTGAATAGCCTCAAAACATTTTTTTGCTAGATTAAAATAATTTTTGCTAAAAATCGATTGCAAACAATGCAGAGTTGTAGCAACTCGTGACTTCTTATAAAACTTGAAAAAACTAATTCAGATTTTTGTAAAATTTTCTTTCTAGATGAGGCCCATACAATGGTGAGATGTGTGACATTTATATATATATATGTATAAAAGAGAGTTTCTTAGTGGCATGTTGCTTAATGTTGGATACGTGGTCATACGTACACTTACATGAATACACCGAAGACAGCATAACAAAAAAATTAAAAAACAGCGATGACCGCTCAGAATAACAGTGCATGCGTATTCTACCTTCTGCTTGCCTTTTCCTACTTTTCTATATTCAGATCCCCAATCAACTCTGCATAAGGATGTGAGCATGCAGCTTTTTCAAAGCCAATATTCATTATAACAATAACTCACACCATAAAAAAATGAAGGGCTTCAACTCACAGGCGCCCTGAACATCAAAGAGAACTAGTTATTACCACAAACGTCCTTGATATTAAATGCAAACAAGCGCCGACACCCTACGGTGAGGTGCATGAAGCCCTGGAGCTAAACACAAATGCTAGAAACCAGAATGAAAAGATGTTTCTATTATCCATATTTTTCCAATAATAATATTTTCCTGTTATTCATATCTCTATATTATTAGAACTATTATTAATTATTACTTTTATATATCTTTCACAACATTCTTTTTTGTAATAATGGAAACCAAATATTGCATAAATGCTAAAGTTCCCGATCGTAACTTTTGCATAATGTTGGGGAAATCATAGAAACGTCTACTCTGCTATTTATTGCTTGTAGACTCGATTGTTGTACATCATTTACAACTCTCGGGATGATCTGTGATATTTGGGAAAATGGGATCTGTTGGAAATTATCAAGCATGGTGCATCTATATTATATATGGCCTTGTGCCAAGCAGATTTAAATTCAGCAAATTGCAACAATTCACATCTAATGAAAACCATATATCTCCGGTTGGTGAGGCTAAGAATACACTGACTATATCTCCTGAAGAGGGATAAGACCTCTCCCTCCCCTCATAAAAAGAAGAATTATCCTGGAAATGACACTAAACTAGATCTCAGGATGAGGCTCCAGGTCAGACACTGAGGAATGTGGAGTACTACTTTATAACCGTTACTCACTGGCCTACTCTGACCGGAGTGGTACCACCAGTTAGGATCTTATCTATTGGTCCAATAGAATTATTCAATCACTAACTAAGGATTACTAATATTAGGTACTTGAAGCCAATTCTTTTTTTAAATTTGAAGTACCTGATATCACATAAAACACTCAAGAAATAACTAGAGAATAAAATAAATATGAATATGGACGTACAACGAATGCGGTTCTCTAACCTCTAGGCATAAGATAAACAATGATGGGTTGACATGACTCATTCAATCAACATACGGGGTTATAATGAAGCACGCTTAGTTCAACGGTTATCATGAAAGAAAATCCTGGACAAAGTTATTTGCGTTCTGCTTCACGCTAACGAATCTTTTTTTTTTTTTTTTTTAAATATTATGTATTAATATTAGGATAGACTGATTTCTTAAGCCTTGTTAGTGTTGCAGAAAAACTATTCAAACTAAATGCACTCCGTTTAAAAAAAATTAACCTTGTGTTGCATCATGCAAGTTGTGGTGGGGTGGGGAGTTGCATAAATATACACATCGCTCTAACAAAGGTCGAACTGTCTACTAATATTCAGCTCAAATAACTTTGTCAACCATTTTTATTTCATGCAGTTCCTAAAATCCACCAACTCACAAATTGTTCTGGTCTCACCCTACAGGTTTTTGGCCTTCAAAACAACAAGTGCAAATACGAGTGGACCTCCGTCTTCTGTTTGAAGTGCGACTAGCTTTTGTTTGGAGAACAAATCAGTTACAATAGGTTTCCTCAAGATAAAACCACTTAACAAACGAGAAGAGTTTTGTCGAGCAAAAGAAAACACGTCTTTCTGTTGATGGAAGAGATCAACAACGGAGTTCAATAACTTCTTATCGTTCTAAAAGCCATGAGTTTAGCGAAGCGGATATTTTTCAATGGTTGGAGAAAAGCTCCCAAAACATTCACTATAAAAGAGAACTAATTTCGTGAACAGAAAAATAGAAGTAAAACTCCCTTGCAAAGTTCAAAGCAATAAACTGATCATTATATATATATATATATATATATATATATATATATATATAAGTTAAGGGTTAAGGTTAGGACTCAAAGGTTTTCAATCGAGAGAGACCTGTAATTTTCTTTTTTTTTTTTTCATTTCTTTATTATATTTTCAGAATGGAAATCAGGTTTTACTTCACGACAAACAAGTACCTCACCTACCACTTGCAAGGGTAAAAGTTAATCGAACAAAAAAAAAATATATGCAAGAATATATATATATATATATATATATATATATATATACACACACACACGAGAGAGAGAGAGAGAGAGAAAGCTCCTATGAAGGTTAATAGGTGCAGTTCTTTGCATTTTGATTGACCAAGCAGAAAACTTGAATACCATTCATGCAATTCTGTAATGGTTAACGACCTCATCTAGTAGCTATTATGACTGGGAAAAGATTTAGGTCTTGGCACCCAATGCCAGTGACCTTGTACCAGACTAGGCAAATTTAACAATTAGGTTCCTCATAGAAAGATTAGGTGCTATCCTTTGGAATAACGGATGTGCCTCATTGCCTAGAGAACTGCTTTTTACCCGCAGTATCACGATACACTGGGTGCTGTGGACAGTATTTAAGTGTGTAAGTGAGTCTTAGGTATAGGCGGGTATGTGGCCAAACAGTTATCGTAGGAAGTGGACTTGGCGACTCTTGATCGAATTCTGAAAGAGTCTGTTTGTATTTGTCTGTTTGTATAAGTCTGGGCTTTTTAACTTTGATATGGAAACCAGTCTTGAAGAAAAACTGAATTTGAATCTGCAATAGACTTGAAGATAGATGGGTTCTACCAAGATGAAGATATACATGTTTAATTTTTTTTTTTTTTCGTTTTTGATAAAACTGTGCAAAAACACAGAAAGAACCAATTATATAAAAGATGTAAATATGAACGCTATCGGCCTAACCTCGGGCAGATAATAACCCCGGACGAGTTGACAAGCCATTACAGACAACCAAACCTTACTTGTGCTCGACTCAAGGCACCAAGTAAAGAGAAATGACAAGCAGAACATCTGTAGTAAGATCGATCCTCACAAAGTTCTTCATCATCGTGACCTTGTGTCAGACGTAAATGCTTATGAGCTACGCCTGAATTCAGATGGCGTTAAGACTTCGGGATGTGGCTAAAAAAACGTTTTTTCTTCTTTCAAGCTATATTTAAACATAGGTAAAAAGATAAAAACTATCACGTGGTCTATCACTTTTTTTTTCACTACATAAATATATACGAATGCTAAATTTGCCATTGCCGACTCTCCGACCTTAGTTGGCAGACAACACCTTGAAAATCGAACGGGGATATGATAGGTGAAGAGGGACTAATATTATATCCCCACCCCTAATCCGCCTTGGTAAAGAAAATTAATTCCACTCAAACAGACAAGCTTGAAATTCCCACGTTCGGCGCATGTCACGTAAAATGACACACCTTCTTTCGATTTAGATAAGCAAGAGTAAATTGTAGCTAAAGGGAGGTCGGAAAACACTGATCTCTTGCTTTCCTTTATAAGGAACAAACTGAGTTTCGCATAATCTGGTTGAGCATATCACATGCCCACAAGTAAATTCGTTGTACAAGAGCGTTAGCAAAACACGAAGGTCAATCATTAAGATTTAAGAAAAAGTAACAAGGGCTGAGAACCTGTGGCCTAAATGCTCAAAATAACCTTCTACTCCATCAGGTATAATAATCAACAGCCTTGTCGAGTTTCGCATGTCCACTTTAAGACCCGATATCCCATTGCTTTCTTTTATAAAGCAATCCAAAAAAAATGTTATTAAAAAATTAGTAAAGTTTTTCATTTCTTTTTAGTAGTGTGTGTGTATATGTATATATATATATATATATATATATATATATATATATATATATATATATATATATATTACACATACTATATGAATGAATTTTCATTTAACCGGTCCGTGGAGTTCAGAACATACAGGCTGTATTCCCTGCTGAGGGCCCCCCCTCCACTCCGTAAAAATAAAAGGTGGGGAGTTCTGGGTATGAAATTAAACTAAATCTGATGGTGAAACTCAATAGATATGGGGAATATGGAGTTTCAATTCATCATCATTATTTCCTGGTTCACTTGTACCCGCAGTTGAAATACTGATGATTCTCCCATCTATCGGTCAAATAGATCTATTTAAAAATTATTCTTAATCGATAGGATCGTGCGCAAAAAACGTACTCTTAGATAACTATACAAAAAAAAATGTTTATATGAACGTTCAATGAACGCAAATCCTTAAGTTCTACACATAAGACATCCTCAGACAGATTGACATGCAAATAAAATCAAGTTTTGATTGTGCGTCTGTGTGAGTATATATATATATATATATATATATATATATATATATATATATAGTCGTAAGTTGGCCGAGGGTAGTCGAGAGTGACCCAAAGGCTCCATTTTCAATAGCTACTACACGGAGATGTAGGGTAGGGTGCTTCTCCTTTCCCTTGGTTTCTCCACTTACCCTTGATCCCTTAAAATGCTGAGTATTAAAGAAGGAGGCATCAAGTACCATATTTTGAGTCTTTGGTATGACTCGACCAGTGATTGAGACCCGGACCATTGGGGGGACTCTACTCATTATGCCAATGGGCCTACATTATATATATATATATATATATATATATATAAAACACATACACGCTTATGATTAGAATTTAACGCTAAAAGCATAATTAATCAGAAAAAATCTTTATTGTGCTCAAAGCAAAAATATGCCGAGCAATATCATAGTATTTTTAAAAATAAAATAGGATTAAAACTAACGACTCAGAGTTTCACATTATCGATATTCACCGGAGGATCGACAATCTGAAATTGAATTTTCATACTGTTTTATTATTATCTCATTTTATACTTTAAAATATTGTTTATATATATATATATATATATATATAAAATGTAATTTACTTGAAGCATTGCACAATTCATTTTCTTTTATAGTATTGAATTACTTTAGAGGTCTATTGTAATGCAAAATAATTATTTGAGTCTAATTTCATCGATGAAGTTTTACTTTGAAATCAATTAGACTAAGATGATTATTATTTCGCATTGCAATAGCCCTCTAAATTAATTCAATATTATGATAGATAGATAGATAGATAGATAGATAGATAGATAGATAGATAGATAGATAGATAGATAGATAGATAATTATCCACAGAGATACTGTGTATCATAACACTTCAATGTGGCTAAACCCGCGAGATGCTGCATGCTGAGATTGAAACCCGGCTGACTTTACATCAATATAAGTAAGTGTGGCTGATAGGATGAACAGAGTAATTTATTTGAAAATCGACACTCTCAAAACAAGTCGAGCAGTTAGCATTCCCCAACCCCCAGTATTTGAATTTACAATTTCAGTTTGGAAATATTTACAGACAGACACAAAGACAGGCACTGGCGACAATATTAATGACCTAATTGCAAAATATTACAATTGTTTATTAAAAGAACGTTAATATTCCAGCACTAATTATCTACAATAACTCTAATGATTTTTGAATAGACACATATTCCTTGGGAAAGTTATTTTCAACTCATGGGACGATTCCAGTCTGCCAGTAACATCAACTATTTTGTCTATATATTATATCTACATTGCTGAATGTAAAAGGAAGACCCCCACCCCGGGCCACCCACCATGTAATTTTCATCATCATTGTCATTAATTTTATTTCTAGTATTGTCATTAATGATTTGAATAAATTCTTTCATTCATTTACACTGACCCAGTCACTTATTTTCATCGTTTTTTTAGACTTATAAGGTTTGGCTTGGTTTTATAGCATATCTGCTAATGTAGGTTATTCAATGCCAAATTTATTTTTACACATATAAACAGTTCTGTTTAGCAGAAGTAAGATTCTGTTTACACAGTTAAATGTAAAAAAGAAAAAAAAAACAGTTCTATTGTAAGCAATTCAGTTTAGAATAAATATACACTTTAGTTCTATTCGACCCATAGATATAACCCTATCTGGTGTTACCAATCCAGACCAGAGTAGACTGGGGAGCGATGGCAATAAACCTCCAGCATTACTGGAGCCTCACCGTCAGATTGTTTAGCGTCATATACCGGACACTCGTTGGGAGAGTCTTACGCCTCTATAGTGTATTCTGCAGCCCCAGCTGACAAGGCCATTATTAGTTTGGTTTGCATTTTTTGTTTTAAGGTACATCAATCTTCATGAGTAAATTAATGCCAAAGCATCCATTGTAGAATAACAGTCGTGATACTACTTAAACCAAAGTGGAGAGGAGGGATAAGGAAGATTCATACCTTTCCCAAGGGTAATAAACCGAAAGTGAACATAGTGATACCAGAGTTCGAACTCGCTTACTTCGCTAGCTTCTATGCTTGATTTTTCTCGAAAAACCAGAGGAAAACAATTTTTAAATTGCCTATTAGCTAGATGTCTACTTAATGTGTTCAAACACAAAAATAAAGGGAACGACCCACGCGAATCGAGTCACACGCCAGCAGTGGTGTAATGGTTAGCAAGCTCGACTAGCAAACCTACACGAGTGAGTTCGAGTCTCATTGGGTGCCCCTTTCATATGGCCTTGTGCCACGTCTAAGCAAAAAGCTTAGTAAATTTCCACACGCCAGCAGTGTTTCTCGTTGCACAGATCAGTTCGTGTGGCTTAGTCGCTCGTCTTCGTCACGCCGGTCGAGGCCGCCTGACATGGGTACCAAAGAGCTATCATTCATGTCATGCGTGTTAAGACCGGCTCTTCCCAAGGCTCTAACGCTTCTCGGAGGGGCCAGATTTATCGCCTGACACCTAAGGTGGCCATTTTTAGAGGAATGCCGACGGGGTCAGAGGTATTTTGGAGCCGCCAGACTCACCTTATAAACGGCCTTGTGTTGTACTCGTCCGGTTAGCGGCACGTACGACAAATATCAACAAAAAGGTAAAGATTTTGTTAAGCTAAACTGACGGACACAGAGTAAGGCATTATACTAAAAATTTAAATCGAACAATTTGAAAGAACAAAAAAGTGATCATGCTGAATCTCTTCGTTCCATTTTGTTCAGAAAATGGCACGAACTTTCGGTAGGCATAAGTTCACATTATGTTGTTTAAGACTAAAAACTCCTTTGTAAACTCTTCAGTAAAAATAGAACTTTTTGGTTAACCCAATGAAGTGAGAGTTCCTCAATATATATATATTTGTAAACACATCTAATTCTTTAATGTTTATGAGTAGGATAAGTGCGTGACACTCAGTGGGAATCAATTGACTAGTCATTTTGATATTTACTAAACTAACTTTCGTAATGCCAAAGTTATCCTTGTAGAACAGTAATCAAAGAGATAAGAAACATTTGGCTCATTTTAAGGTTGAAAGGACACACCTACTTAGAAAATCAGCATTGGAAAGCCTAAAATGTTCCGTTTGCGGATTTTTTTATGATTTATCTAGAAATCAAATGACTATAATTATGAACAGAGTAATTATCTGGAAAAAATTACCAGTCTTTACTATATATACATCGACGTAAATACGATAAGTTTTCCCATCCAATATTATTTCAAGCATATTGTGTCATCACTTATATTAATGAAATTGTTGCGTAGTTTTTGTTAAAATTATTTAATAATCCTTTGTGAGAAAATGATTTAATCAAATTTCATAGAATATTTATGCTTTTATTAATTAAATTGATGTGTAAAAAAATATCAGAAAAAGAAAAAAACGTGTCACTCATGGTGAAACACTTTTTTCTTTTTTTTGTTTATTTTCTGTGTGTTCGTTTCTTTCTTTTTTTTCAGACCCCAAAGAGAAATAGAATTATTTTTGTATTAAAATATTTATATTAATTTTTAAATGAATAAAACATTAAGCATATTTTTAAGTGCAAAATAGATTCTTCGAAATAATAATAAATAGCAAAATTAAACAAAAATATTTTGCAAAATATGGAGAAAAAAAAAACAACAACAAAAAAAAAAACACAAACAAGATGCAGAAATTAAAAAATATGCAAAAAATAAACGAAAAATAAACAAAAGCATGCATAGAAAAAGAAACAAATTAAAAATAAAATACATTCAATAAAACAAATTAAAAAAAATATTAAAAAAATGATAGTACCATGCAAGAAACACAGGGAGAAAAAAAAGCATAAGAATGGGCAGATAGCAAATAAGAGCTCTCCAGTTGTAAAGTTAAAAAACGCATTGTTAGCGGGGCTTGTGCTGTCATGGCGTATAACCACGCCAGAAATATAACCGTTGAATCTCATAACAAAATTAAAGCTCCTTTTTTTCCCCTTCTAGCAAAATGCAGACCAAAAAATGTTTCTATGATTTTTATATTACAATCATGTTCCTTTCTCTAAAAGCAAATTCGTTTTTATTTATTTGTTTATTGTCATAATAAAATCAAAGTTTGAAAATACGAAGCCATAAATAAAAAATATTAACAAACCAGATACATTTTAAGAGATTAAACTTATTTTCCGACAATATTTACCGTTTTGTTTGTAAATCCACATGGAAATGATACTAGACTGATCTCTAAACATAAAAGGGTTTTTGCTTGGATATGGTAAGAATTGAATCATAATATTATTCAATGAGAAGTCTGTTAAGAAAATAATGAGATTTGATTATTTTGTGGAGAGGTTATTTTTCTGGTAAGCAACTTTAATTGTTGATCAATGTTGCTCTTGAATACATAGGGAAACATTCAGTTCATGTTAAAGTATATCGGTATGAACAGAGCTTTAGATACATGGTGGTTTGTTGCTGGGGATCTTCTTTTCTTTTTCGTCCTCTTGATCAGGAAAGGGTTAAACGGAAATATGATTTTTGTTTTGATTTGTGTCTCCAATACATTCTAGTATAATATTAGAGAAAATGTCCCTCCTTCGAGAAGAAAAAAAATCATGTTGAAAAATAGGAGTTATTAAGTTGCCTCTAAAGTGTTTACAATATACATATATGTCCACCTTTTTGTTTAATTTTCCTTCTTTTAACAGCTTTTTTGTCTATCTTACAATAATATTTCGGAAACAAATTTCTTTACCTAGATATGCCCGAAAAAGATTGTTTACAATAAAGAGAGAAATATAAACGGAATAAATAAATAAATAAAGATAAGTTTTCGCATCCAATCTTATTTCAAGCGTATTGTGTCATCCCTTATATTTATAGTATAGTGTTGTTACCATTATTTAATAAACTTTTGTGAGAAAATAATTCAATCAAATTTCATAGAATATTTATACTTTTATTAATTTCAGAGAATGTTATGTTTCTTTTTTGTTTAAATTGAGATCATTGAAACAAGATTAACAATATATATTATTGAAATAAGATTTTTTTGACTCTGAAATAAAAATTGATATAATACATGTTCAGTGAAATAAAGACGTACAAAGCCAGTGTTCATTTTGCCATTAGAGACAACACATATCCCTGTAACCAGGTTTGGTCATAGGGGTGTTACTCGTGTAGCGGGGCAAAGGCAGGAATAGCTTGTTGGAGCCCATCTCTCTCCAGGTCTACAATTAGCTGGAGGGACCATAGTTAGGTTCCTACCTTTCCCAAAGGTATTAGGAATATGTGAAATGCAAACTGCCTGGTCCAGGATTTGAACTTGGATAGCCAAGTCTAATCCTTACAACGTAACTGTAACACTACGAGCGCTATTATACGTTCAGTGTAAATCAATACCCCAATTTCAAGACACTTTATTTGCTTCCATGTTTTTTTTTTATCTGAATTATTTCTTCTCGAAAATTCAATACCCCAATGTTATTAAATTTTTTTTTTAAGTACTACGTTTGTCCATAATAAAAGTAAAGTTGGCGACCTTAGTCGAGGGTGACCCGAAGGCTCCCTTTTCGATAGCTATTACACCGAGGTGTAGGGGATGGAGCAACTCCTTTCCCTGGACTGCTACACTTTACCCTTGATCCCTACCTTATCTTGCTGAGAATTAAACAAGGAGGCATCAAGTACCATTTTTGACTCTCTGGTATGACTTGACCTGGGATTGAACCCAGGTCTCCCGGGCCATTAGCGAAGCTAAACCACTTTTGAACACGGACAACAACCAGTGGTTTCAGAAAGGATGTAATCGCCAGCCAATAAATAAACGGAGTTTAGTAATGCGATACTCAGTGAGGGTCGAAATCATCATAGAATCGGTATGTGTTAGGGGCGATTATTTCCCGGCGAGTTCTCTCTAATACGGGTATAATCATTTGATTTTATTATCGCTTGCAGAAATACTGACTATGCTTCGGAAGAAAAACACAAATAGAAAAAGATTGTGTTTATCTAATTGCATTAAGTAAGTTTGAAATTGCATTTAATTTTGTTTTTCAGCCAAGAACAAAGCTAAGAGGAAACAGGAAGAAAGATGTGTCAGTTTATCATTAAAATGTGAAATTCCTTTAGTTCATAAAAAACTCAACATTCCTAGAAATTCAAATGTCCAGGAGAAGAAAAAAAATCAACTCTCCATTGAAACATGATTTTTTGCCTGCCCAAATTTCTCTTAAAAAATATCCAATTATCAGAAAGATTGGAGGGGGAAAATATAGTTAAGAAAAGGGGAGAGCGAAACCCGATTGGAATTGCTCCATCTAATGTTCGCGGAAGAGAGAAATGCTATCAGTGTTGCCAGAGGTGCAAAAACCTGACTCGCAATAAAGCTCCTTGCATTTAACATTTATGTCCTTAGTTATTTCAACAGTCACAGCGTTCGTCAATACACATTGAAATATTCACAGTATTTTCTGACTCCTTGCTCTCCACTATCATCGATGTACTATCTTCCTCCT
>CAUZXS010003153.1:0-2500 GCA_963585895.1 Sepioteuthis lessoniana
GCCCCCACCATCACCACTTTAATGGGCGTAATGTTAAACGACTATATCTGTATACAAGTGCAGACGCATAGATTTGCCAATCCTTCTCTAATGTATGTGATCAACTGAAAGGTAGTCGCATTAAGACGGGAAATTCTGAGAAAATCTCTTCCAGCATTGTCAACTAACCTAAATTTAAATTCTCAAAATCGGATAAAAGAGCATACTTGAAACAGCCATCCTATAACCAAACTGTCGTTTCCAGGACTTCTACCTTGTATCACAGTATATATATATATATATATAGATATATATATATATATATGTGTGTGTGTGTGTGTGTGTGTGTGTGTGTGTGTGTGTGTGTGTTTATATATATATATATATATATATAAACACATTTATACACCTTTAAAGTAAAAAAATTGAAAAAAAGATTAATGAAAAATACAGTAACAGAAAATAAAATTGGAACACCAGGAACATATACATAAACCGTATCATTCATTAATCATCATCATCATCATCATGTCGTGCTGGTAGCACGGATATCCCTGACCCTCTCTCGCCACTTTTCCCTATCGTTCATCGCCTCAGGCAGGTCTTCTGGACAACATCCCGTATCCTCACATAGTTGCTGAATGTATGTTCGTGCTGGTCATCCTGCTTTTGCACGGCCATGTGTGGGGGTCCATAAAAGTACATCCCTTATGAGTTCGTCCCTGCTTCTCCAGCAGTGTCTTGCATGTCTGGTTCGTCTAACTTGAATAGTTTTCGTGATGCTATTTACCAACCCCTCCGCTCGGGCAGGATATGACACAAGGTCAATTTTTAAGCGGAGTTTAACAGGTTTGAATTCAGAGTTTTCCTTCTCCTAGACTAGTTGCCTAACCAAGGCTGAAGAACCTAGTCTGTCCTACTATTTACCCATAGCTGGAGGGAGAATAATTGGATTCATACCTTTCCCAAGGGTATTAGTGCTATGTGAAATGCAATCAGTATCGTCCAGGATTTGAACTCGTGTCGCCGTGTTCATTTCCTACGGCGATAACGACTACACCACGGGCACCTAGTTTTCGTGATAGGGGGCAGGTGGCCGTACAGTTGGTGTCTTGTGGGGTGTTGCCGCCAGGACTTGTTCTAGTATCATAGCTTAAAAAGATAACTTTTCATAAAAAAAATGTTACACATTTACTCTACGAAGATTAGTCTGGCTTAAGGTCATTTAAGCCAGACTAATCTTCGTAGATACTGCATTACCGACGATGAAGTAAATGTGTAACATTTTTTTTTATGAAAAGTTATCTTTTTAAGCAATTATACTAGGATTTTATTATTTCTAGCCGAATATAAAGCAAAACGAATATTATTAGGTATTATTTATGATCAAACTCTTCAGTATTGAAACTCTGTAATCAAAAATAAAATTTGAACATTTCTGTAAACACTTCCCCGTCGGTGGGGCTTAGAATACACTGATTGTATCCCCTGCAAAGGGGTAAGACTGGCCAAAAAAGAGATGTCCGGGGCATGGCATTAAAGAACACCTGATGATGAGGATCCCGTTCCAGTGCTCTGAGAAGTGAGAAATACCACATCACTGCCATTACTTCCAGCTCCACTCTGATCCGGTGTAATAATACATGTTAGAGTCCAATTTTTGGATAGAATAAATCTGTTGGCAAAAACCTTTATGAAACTGCACAAAAATGTAAATATAAATGCAAATTAAAAATAATTTCCTGATAAGTTATAAAATAAACCTAAACGGCTTGACAAACAGTTAAATCAATCAGTCAATCACTTCTGTAAAAAGAATTACATAAACATACTTAAGAGGTGCCCGTGGTGTAATGGTTATCGTCGTAGTAAATGAACACGGCGACACGAGTTCAAGTCCTGGACGAGGCTGATTGCATTTCACATTGCACTAATACCTTTGGGAAAGATATGAATCCAATTATTCTCCCTCCAGCTATGGGTAAATAGTAGGACAGACTAGGTTCTTCAACCTTGGTGAGGCAACTAGTCTAGGAGAAGGAAAACTCTGAATTCAAACCTGTTAAACTCCGCTTAAAAATTGACCTTGTGTCATATCCTGCCCGAGCGGAGGGGTTGGTAAATAGGATAAACAGACTTAAGAGTGTACTTATTCTTACTTTGGAATTTCAATAATGTGGAATTTGGCTGTACATAATATCTAATACCATCCGTTTTAATAGTGTAATGTTCTATTTGAAATTATAAAAACCAGGTATCTTTGGTTGAGAGGAGAAATAATTTTCTTTTTTGTAGACAAATTTGTTTTTGATGGACTTATATATGGGTATAATGTTCATCACGTGTGTAAAAAACAAACAAACAAAAAACAATCACGTGATTTATGCGTTCATTTCTTGTAGTTTATAGTTTATTTCATGTAGATTTATAGTTTTCAACAAAAGAAATGGTTATCCTTCATTTTTTAGGGTTAAGAAACGCTCCGCTATTTTGAATCCAGAGTTTTCCTTCTCCCAGACTG
>CAUZXS010003153.1:7500-32500 GCA_963585895.1 Sepioteuthis lessoniana
GTGTTGGCTTTTATAATGACGATTATTTTGATAGGGTTGTGATTCTTTTTAATTCCAGGATTTGTGTCTGGTAGAAATTAATTGACCGTGAAACTCCATCGGGATATTCACAGACCCATATCCCGCGCAGAAATTACTTGAAGATAACATCTGACGTCATTGCTGGAAGATCACGTTCCGCATGAAATTATACATGCAATCTATGTCTTTTTTTAGAGTAGAATATATATATATATATATATTCAAAACATGCTTCAATAATAACATGCTGCCGAAATATACACCCTTCAATATATATATATATATACATATATATATATATATATATATATATATTACTGGGCCATTGGCCTAATCAGTAGAGTGTTCGCCAATAGTCCGGGAGATCAGGGTGCAATCCCAGGTCGAGTCATACCAAAGACTCAAAAATGGTACTTGATGCCGCCTTGCTTAACACTCAGCACTATAAGGTACGGCTCAAGAGTAAAGTGGAGCAATCCAGGGAATGGAGTAGTGCCCTCCCCTACACCTTGGCGAAGTAGCAATCGAAAAGGGAGCCTTCGGGTTACCCTCGACTAAAGTCGCCAACTTATATATATATATTCAATTTTTATATCTGATCTATAATTCTGTTGATGTGAAAAAAAACCCCAGATAGTACAATTTGCAAATTCTACAAATTGAAATCTGGGAAAAAAAATTTCGTAAAAAAAAGACGAAAAACACACGTGCTACATGTAAATAATCAAGCAGCACATATGTCTAGTCAAAAGAAAAAAACACCGACAGAATTACCTAAACTAAAACGTAATAAAAGGCTCAATATATGAGATAGAGCTAATATTATGAAAATAATTACAACATGGCCAAGAGCAAGTCTACCTAGGTTTCACCTAAACGGCTCTTCAATGCTGAAGAGCCGTTTTCATTTTATATATATATATATATATATATATAAGTAAGAAGGGTAGAAAGAAAGAGAGAACAACGCATCATCACAAGATTTTTATTAGAGTACAAGCTTAAGATGTTGCAACATTGAGTGCAATGCCCGATTCAGTTCAATTTGCAAAACAATGATAATATTGTTGGGACTAAAATTGCGTTGAACGTTTATGATGGAGATTAAGGTAAAACGCCCGTTAAGATCCTTCCCTCTTTCATAAATAGAAGCATTGGTATCAGTAAAAGTCTTTTGTTTTAACAGGAACCGAACGGTTTCATGGTTCGTCTAGTAACAGAATGCTTCATCTAAATAGAACAATACTAAGATAGGCTAAAACTAGTACTAAAATAATAATGGTGAACAATTCTTTTTATTTAAAAAGACCACAACTATGAAACATTCAGTGAGGAAAGCTTTTTAATCTACAGTCAAAATGGTTACCTTAATATCTGATATTATTATCATTTATGATTATTTGTTTGTTATGCCTCATTAGGTATCTTGCCCAGTCAGCTGGGGCTGTAGAATACACCGACTGCACCTCTGCAGAGGGGTAAGACCCCGCCTAACGAGTGTTCTGGATATGACACTAAACAATCTAATGGTGAGGTTCCAGTAATGCTGGAGCTTTGGGGAATGCGGAGTACCCCTTCATTGCCATCGCTCCCAGGTCCACTCTGGCCCGGAGTGGTAGCACCTGATAAGGGTCCTATCTATGGGTTAAATAGAATTAACAGCATACTTATGCTAAAATGAATTGTTTGAGGAAAACTGAATAGTTTGAAATAGAAATCACTTTTACAATTAAACCGTACTTACATTTAAACTGCGTGCTTAGGCTTAACTGAATTATTTCAAATAGAACTGTTTTTCGACATTAAAACTGTATTTACACTTAACCGAATTGTTACATACAACTGCTTGAATAGTTAGAAATGGAAATGTTTTTGACCATTAAACTGTGTACTTATGCTAAACTGAATTGTTTTAAATAAAACAGATTATTTACATAAAAATTAATTTAGCGTTAAATAACCTACAAAGGTTGATATGCCATAAAAACCCAACAAACCAAACCAAACCAATCATTAGGTATGTCCTCTTTCCTCTATCTTCTTACATCAACCATTAAAAAATCCTTGCATAGAACATATGCGCTAATTATTCATACAATATTTATACCCAAATCAAATTCTGTTTAGTAATTCATCTGATATTTCTTAAAAATGTCTTTTTAAATATTTTTTCTTACATGCATTTCTCAAACCATCCAATTTAATCAGAATTGTTATTTTTGATCTGATCAGGCAAATTGTTCCAAAAATATATTACCGGGCCATTGGTCTAATGTGTAGAGTATTCGCCAATGGTTAATTGAGACCCGGGTTATATCTCTAGTCGAGTCATACCAAAGACTCAAAAAATGGTACCTGATGCGGCCTTGCTTAACACTCAGCACTATAAGGTAAGGGTCAATGGTAAAGTGTAACAATCCAGGAAATGGAGTGGTGCCCTCCCTACACCTTGGTGTAGTAGCTATTGAAAAGGGAGCCTTCGGTTCACCCTCGACTAATGTCGTCAACTACTTTATTAGTGACATAATCCAGTTGGTTAGTAGACGTAGTTTCTGAAACTAGCCTTGATAGTAAATTTCCAGTTCGAGGAGAAATATTGAAAAATCATTTACCATAATTAGAAATTCCATTAATTATTAAGAAATTTTCTATCAGATCATTTCTTTCTAGTGAAATAGTTTATCCGAATTTCTTCAATCTCAAATAACTTTCTTACCGCAAACCTTAACTCCGCCGAACACCTACGCACGACATACGCTAACATTGGACAGCTGTTTCGACCTTATTAGGTCTCGTCGGCAATGTATACCGTAATCTCCACCACTGGAGATCGAACCAGCGACCACAGATTGCAGTGCCGAAACACCAGTTCATATCGCACACAAGTGTCGCTAAATCAACTAGTCATGCTAATTGCGCGACCAAATAACCTAAATGTGTCTTGCAAGTTACATCCGTACTCTTTCCAGAGGACACGGTCACCCCTCAGGGCCACGTCTTCCCAAGAAGATTAGAAATACGCATTGCTGATGAGACCTAATTGTTATATTTTGACCTTCGACCCGGCCCAAAAAAATGCTATTCCAAGGTGATGCACCGGAAGGAAGTGACATATTCAAATGGCCAGTAATCGAAAGAGATCGCGTGGGCGGATTAAGGCTTATAATATGGGACAAGGTGAAGGTCCCACGGTGCCAATACAAACTGATGCACCGGAAGAGAGTAACCTGTGAACTGCATGACAGTTATTTCCGCTTGATGACGATTAAACATTCGATTTCAAAGATCCAGTGGGCGATCGTGTTGGTGTTGAATTATTATTTAACTCAGTTGAGTTCGAGTCCAAGAAGCAGTTGCCAGTAGAATTCCAGACTGTTAGAGACGAGTTGTGGTAGGGAAGGCCACACCCGACCGAGGGGGCCCTCGGGAACCCCGATGGAGTGGACCCCAGCATCAGGAGAACAAGAAAGACACAACGTGACGGTCATAACAGTGGGGCCAAGATATTACAGTTTATGTTCGGTCTCCAGCTCCCTCTCACATGCAACCGTTGAACAACCCTTTCGAACCCTTGCAATAAAGTGAGAGGTAAAATATTTGTAAAGAAGTCTTCCTGCGTCCTTCATGTGTCTTCCTTCTTGCGTCGTTTATTATTGCGTCTGTTATCATTGCGTCAGTGTGTGTCCAGTATATATATGTATGCAACACTAAAAAGGTTGAAACAGCTGTCCAATGTTTCCGTATGTCGTGCGTAGGTGTTCGGCAGATTTTCTGGTCGTGATAATTCTAATTCACAATATCAATTCCTCTACTTAAAAAATAAAAATATGTACAAACCTTAACTCGTTTTATTATTTGTCTCTCCACTCTTAATATTACACTCCAATTACCTAAACTAAGTTCGTATTATTAGGAATAGAACTACAATCATCATCACCATTACCATCATCATCATATTATTATTATTATTATTATCATTATTATACTCCTTTCGAGTTCTTCTCACCAGCGCTAGCTGATAGTATTTCACCTGAGTGACAGCAAGTCTCCGCCGGTGTCAAGGACCCTTCACAGTATTTTGGCAGATCTTAGCAATGCTGTAGTCTGGATCGTCTCAGCTAGTCCTCCGATTTCCAACTCGTCCACTCCCCTTTCCAAGTGCGCCAACGACAAATGGTAGCACCGTCACTCTCATGCTATACAGCTTTGTAAGTTCTCTATCAAAGTCCACGTACTTGTCACTCTTTTCGCTCATTTAATTTTCACTCTGTGATCCATCGGGACGGCAAAGCCCACTGTATTGCTGGTTCTCTCGTTTGTTTTGTTTTTTGATGATCACTAAGTCTGTTCTTCTAACCAGGGATGTGATCTATTTGTATCTTAAAATCCCAGAGAACTTTGTGCTTCACCTTTTCTTGGATGGATCCCAGTTTGTCTATTTACCATTAGGTAGTATGGCTAAATTTCACTTTCTTGCGCAGTTCCCAGTAGATCACCTTTCTCCCCCAGTCATGTCTAGTTTTATACTCCTTTTGCACTAGTTTGCTACATTTGCTTAATAGGTGATTAATTATATCGTCTCTATTACCACATGACCTACATTTGCTATTTTGTTGCCTCCTATCGTAATGGCATTGCTATTAGAAAAGATTTAGTTTCTTTCTAAATTGTCGCTTGAAATATCCATACAGTTGTTTTTCTTCCCATTTCTGTTTCTTCGTTATTGTTATTCTGTCTATTTTTATGTTGTCAGTGTTATTTCTCGTCGCAGTAATTAGTCTTTCTTTGCACTTTTTTATGTTGTCTTCGAGTCTTCGTATTGATACATCTACGTTACCTTCAATGCTCTTCCTCCTTCTTGATACATACACATACAGTCTATTTATGTCATTTCTAGGATATAAGGCCTTGATCATAGTCATTAGCTTTCTTGTCCTCGGGTCTATTGGTCAGAATTCTTCCCTCCTCCGTTTCAAGAATGGTCCCGAGAATCTTACAAGGTGTTACCCCTTTGATAAGATTACTGTAGAGTTAGGTTTCTAGATTACCGTCTCACTGGTCTAGTGGGTAGAGTGTTTGCCAATGGTCTAGGAGACTGGGGTTCAATCCCAGGTCGGGTCATACCAAAGACTTTAAAAATGGTACTTGATACCTACTTGCTTAACACCCAGCATTATAAGGTACGTGTCTAGGGTAAAGTGGAGCAATCCAGGGAAAGGAGTAGCGCCCTTCCCTACACCTCGGTGTAGTAGCTATTGAAAAGGGAGCTTCTTGGTCGCCCTCGACAATGAACGCCAACTTTACTTACTTAGGTTTCTATGGTTTCCTCGTTCATCTAATATACTGTTCTTATTTTTTCTTTCATCTCAGCTTGTTTAATGGTGTCTGCTTTCAATATTCCCAATTTCTCGTAATTTTCCTTTTCTCCAAGTGTTCTGATTCTTCCTTAATTTGTCAGTTATATTTCTTTCTGCTATTTGTTTGTCTTTTATCACTTTTTATTATCTGCATGACATATTTTTCTAAGCTAAATCCCATCCCTCTATCCTAGCTGTATATTCTTATTGTTTGTATCAGAGTCTCCAGTCGTTTTCTTTTCTGGCAAATGTTATTATTATTATTTATTCCTTGAAAGTTTTTCACATCAACATTAGCTGATGGTCTTTCACAAGTGTTTGAGTGACAGCAAGTTTCCTCAAGTCTCTAGGACTCTTCTAAGTATTCTGACCGTTCTTCATAATGCTACAGTTTGGATGATCTCGACTTGTCCTCCAACCTCCAAGTCGTCCAGGCGCTTCAATAATCCTTTAGTGACTGTACCAAAAGCATCAATCACGATTGGGATAATCGTCACCTTCATGTTCCATAGTTTTTCAACTCTCTGGCAAGGTCGAGGTTTGTACTTCTCCTTCTTTTCCCATTCTTTCAGTTTTATTCTGTGGTCAGCCGGGACAGCAAACTCCACAAATTTGCAAGTTCTCTTTTTTGTTGTTGTTGTTGTTGTTGTTGTTGATTATTATAAGGTCTGGTCTTCTGGCCGAGATTAGGTGATCCGTTTGTATGCCAAAGTCCCATAGGAGTTTGTGTGTGTCGTTCTCCAGGACAGCTGTTGGATTGTGCATATACCATTTGTTAGTATGGTCAAATTTGAATTTTTTGCACATTTCCCAGTGGATCACTTTGTCCACCCAGTCATGTCTAGTCTTATATTACTTCTGTGTTATTTGCTGCATTCGCTTATTATGTGATTGATGGTTTCGTCTCTATCACCACATAACCTACATTTGCTATTTTGTTGCATCTTATCAATTCTCACTTTCATTTGATTGGTTCTTATGGTGTTATTTTGTGCAGTTATTAGGAGAGATTCTGTTTTTCTATTAAATTTTCCGAGTTATTGTCATTCGGTTGGTCATCGTGTTGTCAGTATTATTTTTGATGGATGTAATCAATCCTCTTTCGTGTTTTTCTATGTAGTCCTCGAATCGTTGTATCATGCGTCAACACTGTCTTCAGAGTTGGCAAGTCCTCTTCCTGCCTCTTTTCTTGATACATATAGTCTGTCAACGTCGTCCCTGGGATGTAATGCCTCATGCATGGTCATTAGTTTTCTTCTTCTTTGGTCGATTTGCTTAAGTTTTTCTCTGGTCCACTTCAAAATGGGTCCCGAATATCTAACGAGGGCTACAGCCCAGGTATTTATTCCTTTGTTAAGGCTTCTGCGACATAGTTTTGTCTCGAGTAGCTTTCTAGTTCTCCTGAGATATTCTTTCTGAATTTTTTCTTTCATCTCCACTTGTTTGATGGTGTCAGCCTCCAAGATGCCCAAATATTTGTAGGTTTCCTTTTCTCCGAGCGTTCTAATTTTGTCTTGATTTGGTAGTCCCATTCCGTCCGTCAGATGTCGTTTGCCACCTTTCATTACTAGCATAGCACATTTTTCTTTGCCAAATTCCATTCCTATATCCTGACTGTATATTCTAACTGTATGTATTAGTTTTATTATTATTATTATTATATGGCACAAGACTACTTTCGGTGATGAGGATACAGTTCTGAAGTTTTGAGAAGAGTGGAGTCATCCTTTCAATGCCATTACTCCCAGGTCTACTTGAAGTATCATTATCTGTTTGGGCCCCATTTATGGGTCAATTAGGTCTGTTTGAAATTTATTATATTGCAATACTTAAAGCCATTCCACTATGTGAAGACAAATAATTATGAGTGAATAGTGACTTGAAATCATATAACTACCCAGAAATTATTAGAAAGAATACTATAGACCATATATAACTGTGCAAATTATTAGGTATAAAGAATAATGACTTGAAGCTTTGCATAGGTCTTTTAAACACCCTTGTCAGAACATTGTTTCAAGCAGTGATGCAGCTATCACTATCATCATCATGAACGCATGCTGACAGCATCGATTCTCTTGACTCTTTCTTATCACCTGTTCCACTCTTGTCAATTCCTCAAGGTAGTATCCAGTGTCTTCACAAAGCTGAATTTATCAGCTTTTTTGTTTTTGCTGTTCAGCCATTACTGGTGTGTCCATAAGAGAACATTGCTTATGAGTATGTCTTTACTCCTCCAGCAGTACCCAGAATGTCTTGCTCATCTTACTCGGATGGTTTGTGAGATGGGAGGTCAATGGCCATACAACCGTTGTTTTGTTTTGTGCTGCTTTCAAGATTTGTCAAAAAAGTATGCCAAATTTTTTGTACCACAGCGGATCAGTTCCAATACCATGCTTCTTCATCATTATTAGCTGCCAACATTCCCTCTTAAAATTCAGTAAGTTATCAGAAAGGACAGAATACCAAGTTCTAGTTTAGGATGTGTCCGTGGTGTAATGGTTATCGTCGTAGGAAATGGATACGGCGACACGAGTTCAAATTTTGGACGAGACTGATAGCATTTCACATAGGTATGAATCCAGTTATTCTCCCTCCAGTTATTGGTAAATAGTAGGGCAGACACTGATTGCATTTCACATAGCACTAATACCCCTGGGAAAGGTATGAATCCAGTTATTCTCCCTCCAGTTATTGGTAAATAGTAGAGCAGACTGAGTTCTTCGGCCTTGGTGAGGCAACTAGTCTAGGAGAAGGAAAATTCTGAATTCAAACCTGTTAAACTCCGCTTAAAAAATTGACCTTGTGTCATATCCTGCCCGAGCGGAGGGGTTGGTAAATATGAGAATACCAAGTTCTAATGGAACTGCTGAACTGGAACATGCATCAGACCAAATATTACATTTAACATATACGAGCTGAGCATGTAATAATGCTACACTTGGAGATCTGGTGATCAGTTATGACTCTTTGACAAATCAAAGACTGCTATATAGAATGCTTTTGGGGTGTTTGGGAGTGGTTTCAATGAGAATTCTTGGGTATGCCAGCTATCCAACATACTAGCAGACTTAAAGAAAGTTTAGGTGCATACTTAAATAAACTTTGGCCTCTGAGACCCAGGAATAACTTAAATATATAGAAGCTGCAGTATTAATACAGTGATTGTTCATAAATTATTGTTATTATCATAATTATTTTACTCCTTGTGAGTTTTTCACACAAGCGTTTGCTGAGAGTATTTCATTGGAATTTGAATGACAACAAATCTCCTCAAGTCTCCAGGACTCTTCTCAGTTTTCTGGTCGATCTCAACATTGCTGTAATCTGGATGGTCTCGATTCATCTTCTGATTCCCAACTCGTCCAGTCCCCTTACCAACTCTTTAGGGACAGTTCCAAGCGCGCCAAATACAATTTGTATCACCGTTACCCTCATGTTCCTCAGCTTTGAAAGTTCACCAGCAAGGTCTAAGTACTCGTCTCTCGTTTTGCTTTCTACGATTTTCTCTCTGTGGTCCGCTGGAACGATAAAATCCACAGGACTGTGTGTTCTCATTTTTCTTCTTTTTATTCTTTTGGGTAATCAGCTCTAGGTATTATGATTATTTTATTCTTTTGAGAGTTTCCACTCCAGCGTTAACTGATGTTTTCCGCGGGAGTTTGAGTGATGGCAAGTCCCTCAAATCTCCAGGACTCTTCTCAGTATTCTGGCCTATCTCAATAATGCTGTAGTTTGGATGGTTTCCACTAATCCTCTTATTTCCTAGTCCTCCAATCCCTGTACCAATCTTTTGATCACTGTACCGAGCGCACCATTTACAACTGGTATCACCGTCACTTTAATGTCCCATAGTTTTTTCCGTTCTCTAGCAAGGTCCAGGTACTTATCTCTCTTTTATCTTTCTTTCAGTTTTACCCTGTGGTCTGCCAGAACGGCAAAGTCCACCATTCGGCAGCCTTATACTCTTTTTGCACTAATTTACTGCATTTGCTTATGTGAATGATCGTTTCGATTCAATCACCACATAATCTACATCTGCTATTTTGCTGCATCTTATGATTGTTTTTTCGTAGTTGGTCCTTATGGCGTTGTTTTGTGCCGCTATCAGAAGAGATTCAGTTTCACTCTCAAGTTTTCTCTCTCTTAACCATGTCCAAGTCTTCTCGCGAGAGATTTCACTTGTTCGTCGCTTGAAAAGTCAATGAAGTTGTTTTTCTTCCTATTTTTGTTTTCTGGTTATTTCTGTTTTGTTGATACTTATGTTGTCTGTATTGTTTCTGGTCGCTGTAAACAATCTTCTATTGCACTTTTTTTATGTAGTCTTTGAGTCATTGTGTCGATGCTATCTTCAACCCAGGCAAATTTTCTTCCGCCTTCTTTTCTTGACACATACAGTCTCTGTCTACGACATCTCTGGGATGTAAAGCCTTATGCATCGTTAAGAGTTTTCTTGTTCTCTCGTTCATTTAATTTCTTCTCTCGAGAATTTTCCCGAGTATCTTACAAGGGTGACAGCCCAGACTGTTTATCCCTTTGATGACTTTGGTTAACAGTAGTTTCCTCCTGAGATGCTCTTTTTAAATTTTTTTTTTCTTTTATCTCCACTTGTTTGATGTTTTCCGCTTCAAATATTTGTAGGTTTCCTTTTCTCGGAGCAATCTGAGTTTTTCTTGAATCGATTGCTCGATTAATTTCGTCATGTGTCGTTTCCCGCTTCCCATTATTAGCATAGCGCATTTTTTTCTATGCCAAATTCCATTCCTATGTCCTTACTGTATATTTTCACTGTCTATATTAGAGTTTCCAACTCTTTTTTTTTAATTTTTGGCAAATAGTTTGATGTCGTCCATGTACATTAAGTGATTGATTTTTTATGCGATTCCAGGCAGCGATCGTATCGATACTGCTGTATGGATGCACTACTTGGACGCTAACTAAACGGCTGGAGAAGAAGCTAGACGGCAATTACACAAGAATGCTGCGAGCAATATTGAATAAGTCCTGGCGGCAACACCCCACAAGACACCAAAGACCACCTGCCTCCCATCACGAAAACTATCCAAGTTAGACGAACCAGACAAACAAGACACTGCTGGAGAAGCAAGGACGAGCTCATAAGTGATATACTCCTATGGACCCCCACATATGGCCGAGCAAAAGCATGACGACCAGCTCGAACATACATTCAGCAGCTATGTGAGGATACGGGATGTAGCCCTGAAGACCTGCCAGAAGCGATGAACGATAGGCAGAAGTGGCGAGAGAGGGTCAGGGATATCCGTGCTAGCGGCACGACATGATGATGATGTATCTGCCTCTGCATTTTTTAAGTATGTGAATGAGTGGCATCATCGCAATTACAAATGATAGTGCATCTCTTTAGAAGACACCTCTCTGAATTTTTACCTCAACTAAACTTTTTCTTCTTGCTGTCCGTTCCACTTTCCAGTTGTTCATGGTTTCCTCGATAGACTTTATGATTTCAACTGATATCTTGTACATTGTGAGACAGTCAATTATCCAGCTTTGCGGGATAATACCGTCTGTCTTTTTATAGTCAATCCACGTCATAGCTAAATTTTTCCATCACGTTTTCCTCTCTTTAAGGATGAGTTGGTCATATTGTTATTATTTTTACTCCTTTTCGAGTTATTCATACCAGCGTTAGCCGAGGGTTATTTACTGCAGTTTGAGTGACAGCAAGTCTCCTTAAGTCTCCAGGACTCCTCTCAGTATTCTAGCCGATCTCAATAATGTAGTAATTTGGATGGTCTCGTCCTCTTATTTCCAAGTCATACAGTTCTTAGAACTTTGGTGACTGTACCAAAAGCACCAATAACAATTTGTATTACCTTCACTTTCATGTCCACATTTTTTTCAATTCCCTAGCAAGGTTTAGGTACTTATATTTCTTTTCATTTTTTTTAAATTTTACTCTGTGGTCAGTTGAGACAGCAAAGTCAACAATTTGGCAAGTTCCCTTTTTGTTGTTGCTGTTGTTGTTGTTATTGTTGTTGTTGAGTATTACTAGGTCTGGTCGTCTGGCTGGGATTATGTGATCCTCTTGTTTCTTAAAATCCCAGAGGAGTTCGTGCGTCTCATTCTCCGAGACAGATTCTGGGTTATATATCTACCATTTGTTCGTATGGTCAAATTTATACTTCTTGCACAATTCCCAGTGGATAACCTTGTCCACCCAGTCGCGTCTAGTTTTATACTCTTTCTGTTCAAGTTTACTGCACTCGCTTATTATGTGATTGATCGTTTCGTCTCTATCACCACATAACCTACATCTGCTGTTTTATTGCGTCTTATCTATTTTGGCTTTGGTATGATTGGTCCTTAAAGCGCTATTTTGAGATGCTATTAGAAGAAATTCAGTTTCTCTCTTAAGGTTTCTCTTTTTACTCACGTCCACCTTTTCTCGTATGATATGTCGCTTATTAACTTGAAGCCGTATGATCTTTTTAAATGAGAAAGCAAAAAGACTGCATTCGACATTAAATAACCCAACAAACGGACAGTCTAGCAACAATTTTCATTATTATTATTATTATTATTATTATTATTATTATTATTTACTCATTAGAGTTTTTCATATCAGCATTAGCTGATGTTCTTTCATTGGAGTTTGAGTAACAGCAAGTCTCCTCATGTCTTCACGACTCTTCTTAGTATTCTGGTCGTTCTCAATAATGCTGTAGTTTGGATGGTCTCCACTCGTTCGCAATCTTCCAAGTCCTCCAGTCCCTTTAATAGTCCTTTACTTACTGTATCAAAAGCACCTATCACAATTGGTATAATTGTCACCTTCATATTCCATAGTTTTTTCGATTCCCTAGCAAAGTTGAGGTACTTATCCTTCTTTTCACATTCTTTCAGTTTTATTCTGTGGTTAGCCGGGACAGCAAAGTCGACAATTTTGTAAATTCTCTTTCTTTTTTTTTTTTTTTTGTTGATTATTATTAGGTCTGGTCTTCTGGCCGAGATTAGGAGATCCGTCTGTATGTCAAAGTCCCATAGGAGTTTATATGTGTCATTATTATTATTCAATTTTCAGCTTTACCTATGGTTTCTCAAAATCCTTCACCAGGTTTTTATCTACAGTAAAGAAAGGCAGGGATTATGTGCATTCTATGTACTTCTGTTTTGCTTTTTTTGGGGGGGGGTGTATTTTTTATTTTATTTATCTATTTTTGTTGGGGTTTTCTTGCTACCTCTCTAAGGTAATATTTTTCAGTCACTTTTTTTTCTAGGTATTGTTCGCTGGTTTTGTTTTGTTTTCCCAATAAAATAAATATTGCACCTAAACTTAACAAAAACAAACGTTACCAAGAAAAAAAAACGATCGATGAAGACGCTTAATCGATATGATTGAAAGCCCTTGGGAACAGAATTTAGAGCAACTTCTCAATCAATTGGACACTGATACAAAAACCAGCAACAAAGCTAGAGAAAAAATATATGATATCATGAAAAAGAAAAGTTCCGTGGTCTTTAACCTAACTCGTATAAACAATATATATATATATATATATGTGTGTGTGTGTGTGTGTGTGTGTGTGTGTGTGTGTGTGTGTGTGTGTGTGTGTGTGTATGCATCATAGTGGCACAAACGGACTATTATCTCATTTTATTTTTTTCGGACGTTTTTTACTAATTTATTCTTTAGATTCACATTTTTTTGAACGTCGTCAAAACATGACTTTTTTACTGCACTTTTTTTATGTAGCAACGTAGAAAAGTTGCACTGAAAACAAATAAGTACACACAGGTAATTATTATTTACAGATTATTTGTTTAATAAAGACAAAAAACAAACATACAAACCAAATAAACGTAAGACTAAAACTGTATGAGTCCTCATGTCCTGGCTTTTAACTTTGTTATTATTTTTCATTGATCCAAGTTTAAACCCTCCTCTGATTGGTCAATTGCAATGACGTCAATGGAGTTATACAGCGGATTAATTTCTCATCGATTTTGCAGTAAGATAATCCTGGCGTCCATGTAAACGACACAGAGTTCTCCATTTAATAACTTCTCCACCTTGAAAAGATGAGAGACCGTTTCAATGAAGATGGCGGGAGGAATGGCGTTCGTCTCGTCTGCTTCGCAAAGTTGTCGCGTCGCGTCATTTGGCGTAGTTTCCGTGGAAACAGACAGCGGCCTAGAAAATCACGTACAGGGAGAGAGAGAGAGAGAGAGAGAGAGAGAGAGAGAGAGAGAGAGAGAGAAAGAGAGAGAGAGAGAGGAGTCAGGTATGCAATTTAACAGCGTGAAGAATAATTAGCCATATTACTTCTCATGTTCACCTCTTTCATGTTCCGAGGTCTGCTTTCTTGGTGAAGTGTTTATCGAACCTTCCTCGATGCTAGAATGTGAAACAAGGTCGGTTTAATGGGAGCTGATCGTCACGAAGCAAATTTCCCGAATAGTGGTGCCAAAAATAGCTCAGTGTTGTCAATATAAGGGTTGACTATTATCTTATGATGCATCATCATCACTATCATCAAGACGTACCGACAGCACCTTTGGCCGCGTAACTCCCTAGATTGCAACCCCCTTTGATTATTATGTGGGGGTGCGGTTGAGTGAGAGACCGACAAGACTCCATGCAACGCCAAAAATGAACTCAAAACTAAGATAACGGCGACTTTTACTAATTTAAATAATAAACCACCGGAGAAGCTTGCAAGAGATTCCAAAGTTATCTGTGGGCTGTGGTTGAAGCAAATGGTGATTTCTTTAAATAAATTCAATCAACAGTATTTCAAGATAATTTCATGTAATTTTGGTAATTATATCTGATAAAATGAGATATCGGTGTTATTTTCATTTAGCATAATTTAGACGACAGTTTACAAATCCCACCGGTTTATACACACACACGCGCGCGCGCGCAAACACACACACACACACACACACACACACACACACACACACACATATATATATATATATATATATATATATCGAGAAAAATTGAAAAACAAAGTAATCCCGACTGATGCATTTATTGTTAAAGAAAGTCGACGCTAAAACGTTTCGGTCTTAATAAACCATCATCAGGACTGATGCCTATTCAAAGTGTTGATAGATCAATGATGGATGTTTAGCAAAACGCAAAGACAAGAGATTTAAAATAACCAGTCACAGATAGCAACTGAGCGGCAATCTGGCAAAAAAGCATCGTGCATGAAAACAAAGGTGTACCATTCAATTAGCTATGCGAAAATAGTTGCCCCCTTTACGATTCAGTAACGCTTGCTAAACATCTTATGGATTCCAAACTATACTATATTTTTTGTAGAAATATACTATAATTTATTAATTGTTTTACTTTAAGATGTACTATATATATGTGTGTGTGTGTGTGTGTGTGTGTGAATATATACGCATGGATCTATCTATCTATCTATCTATCTATATATATATATATATATATATATATATATATATATATGAAAGTTTACTCGTGTCTCATTATTACAAGTAGCATGTATTTTTACCTAAAAAAATACAATCATTTGTAGGAATATATAAAACTTGTAGGAATGAGACAGTCATGAGGATGTAAGTAAACAATTACTTATTTTAGGATTCATATCAATTTGGCTTGGTTTGATTTCCTTGCCTATTAACCATTTTAGATCATTTAACGCCAAATCCTTTTTATACATACATATCAAATATATGATTTCTAAACAGATTTTGTAGATAACATATTTAAACGAGCCTCAGCCCATTTTTTTTTTTTTTTTTTTTTTGCATACAATTCAATGGTTTAATGTATTTCTAACAAATACGAATGATTCTATTTACTATTAATCATTTGTTTGCACACAGTTTAATGTTTTCAAGTATTGGTTGTTTGGTTGGTTATTTGGGTTTTATGGCATATCGACCTTTGTAGGTTATTTAATGCCAAATCCATTTTTTACAAATAATCAGTCCTATTTCAAACGATTAAGTTTAGCGTGAGTACACAGTTTAATTGGGAAAAACATTTCTATTTCAAGCTATTCAGTTTTGTCAAACAGTCCCATTTCAAATGATTCAGTTTAGCTTAAGTACACAGTTTACATGTCAAAACAGTCCTATTTCAAGCAGTTCAGTTTTGCATAAAGTTTAGTTGCATTCGACCCATAGATAGGACCATATCAGGTGCTACTACTCCGGGCCAGAGTGGACATAGGAGCGATGGCAATAAAATTTCTACTCGGCATTTCCCAAAGCTCCTGCATTCCTGGGACCTCGCCATCAGATTGTTTAGTGTCATATCCAGGACACTCATTGAGGGGGGTAGTCTTACCCTTCTGCAGAGATGCAGTCGGTGTATTCTACAGCCCCAGCCAAATGGGCAATTTAAGTATTGTTATGTATTACAAACAACTCAATTAAACATCAGTCATCTGTTTTCCCACGGTTAAATGATCAAACAGTTCTATTTCAAACATTTCAGTTTAGCATAAGTACACGGTTTAAATGTCAAACAATTCTATTTGACCATAGATAGGATTCCGTCAGGTGCTACCACTCCGGTCCAGAGTAGACCTAAGAACAGAGGACATGACGGTGTACTCCACATTCCCCAAAGCTTCAGCATTATTGGAACCTCGCCATCAGATTTTTTAGTGTCATATCCAGGAAAATCGTGGGGGGGGGATCTTACTCGTCAGCCGAGATGCAGTCAATGTACTCTACAGCCCCAGCCGACTGGGTCAGTATTTATATCAAGTTTTATTTTTGCTCTACTGGTCAGTTTTAAGCAGTTTTCTGATTTATGCAAGAAAAATAAATATTTTTAAATGATTTCTTTTCGTTTTATTTCGCTCTTTGTTTTTTGGGGTTTTTTTTTATTCCTTTGTCCAACGCCGTATCCACCTTGGTGAGTTATTTAATTTAAAAGACATCCTGGTAGAAGAATAGTATTAGTCCTATTCAACCCATACATGGCAGGAAGTTTTTGACGGTAGTGTTTAAACTACGTTTCAAACGTAGTGTTTTTTTTTTCGAACGTAGTGTTATAATTTTTTTTTGTTTTTATTCCTTTGTCCAACGCCATATCCACCTTGGTTATAAAATTTTTTTTTTTTTAAACGTAGTGTTTAAACTACGTTTCAAACGTGTGTGTGTGTGTGTGTGTGTGTGTGTGTGTGTGTGTGTGTGTGTGTGTGTGTGTGTGTGTGTGTGTGTGTAAAGAGTTCAAGAAGCATAAGTTTTTCTTGGTCTAAAGATGCAAGAACGTTGTAATCTGGCCACAGAAGAACGTGGCAACCTGGTCCTCCAAAAACTCTTCCACGGCACATATGACCAAATAATTTTTTCCAAAATGTCAGAGCCGAGTCGGTTGGTGCAGTAGAACAGACCGATAACACCTCTGCAGAGGAATAAAACCCCACCCCAATGAGTGTCCTGGATATGATACTAAACAATCTGATGGTGAGGTTCCAGTGATGCTTCAGGGAATGCAGAGTACCTCTTCACTGCCATCGCTCCCAGGTTTACTCTGGCCCGGAGTGGTTGCACCTGATAGGGTCCTATCTATGAGGTGCCCGTGGTGTAGTCGTTATCGTCGTAGGAAATGGACACGGCGACACGAGTTCAAATCCTGGACGAGACTGATTGCATTTCACATAGCACTAATACCCTTGGGGAAGGTATGAATCCAATTATTCTCCCTACAGTTATGGGTAAATAGTAGGACAGACTAGGTTCTTCAGCCTTGGTTAGGCAACTAGTCTAGGAGAAGGAAAACTCTGAATTCAAACCTGTTAAAACTCCGCTTAAAAATTGACCTTGTGTCATATCCTGCCCGAACGGACGGGTTGGTAAATAGTATCTATGAGTTAAATAGGACTAAACTGCATACTAATGCTAAACTGAATTGTTTGAATTAGAACTTTTTGACTAAACTGAATAGCTTGAAATTGAAATGTTTTTGACAATTAAACTGTGTACTTACGTTTAAACTGCGTACTTATACTAAAATAAATTGTTTGAAATATAAATGTTTTTGACATTGAAACTGTACTTATGCTAAACTGAATTGTTTAAAATAGAACTGTTTTGACATTTGACTGTGTGAATACAAAATCTATATTTATACTAAACTGAATTGCTCGAATCAGAACTGTAAGAAAAAACTGAATTGCCTTAAATAGAAATGTTTTTGATTATTAAACTGTGTACTCATGCTAAACTGAATTGTTTGAAATGGAATTGATTATTCGTATGAAAACAGATTTGGCATTAAATAACCTACAGAGGTTGATATACCACAAAAATCAAACAACCAATGACCAACTAAAATGGCGACTACGCAGGTGGGATTTGAGTTTCGGAAACAGGAAGAATCCAGATAGACCTAAGTCTGGTAAGTAAAGGGGATAGGATAGCAATTCAAAGCCACAATTAGCTGCTTCAGTGACTGTAACCTGAGCAGTGTGAACGGGCGCGTTATCCCGAAGCAAAAGCACAGTTGCCCCCAGTTCCCCGCCGCGTTTCAATTTGATTGCTTCCTTCAGTTATCTTAATTCTGATGCATAGTACAGTCCATAGAATAGAAAAATTAAGCCATCTCCTTGACAACAGACGCTGTCTGATTGAACTTCTTCAGGACTGGAGAGTGAGGGTGTTTCGAAGTGATGGCCCCAGGCTTCAACTTGAGTTACTAATCTGCGGTGGAAATTCTTCAGGTTAGCCTAAAAGTAAGTCAAAAGTGTCCTGAAAATCTCAACCCCTTTCAGCTTGTTCTTCAGCGTCAGCATTCTTGGAACTTATCTTGTTCATCCCCAAGATCTCAGTTCAAACAGTGTGTATCGAAACAGAACTAATTCTCATAGCATCAGCTATCAGTTGGATGGGAAGACGTCTGTCATCCAAAACCATACGATGAATGGCATTAACTTGTTCATCAGTGGTTGAGGTTTTTGGATTACCTGACCGAGAGTCATCTGCGTTGTCCCTGTCTCACTTGAATTCCGCAACCCACTTCTTTACAATTACATAGGAAGGGAGTTCTCAGCAAGTGTTGGTACCATGTCCTCATGGATTTCCGAGGGTGTCATACCTTTCTTTGACAAATACTTTATGACTGCTCGAGTCTCTGTTTTCTCCACTTTTTGATTTGTCACACACTTCTCACCTTCGTATGGGCCACTCCAGCACAGAATTTAAGTAATCTGTATTAGTTCAGCTATGGTTCTTCTTTCTGGATAAGGCTGATAAATTTTTAAATGACCCTTGCATGTTTACGTTATTGATAAGAATTTTAATTAAGATGATTTTTTTTTATAATCAACATCTACGTAACATAAGATGGAAAAAAAAAGAATCACTAAAGTGAAAAGATAGTTCCATGAAGACAGAATGCGGTTTTGTCTTTGATTTTTGCTTCGTCTATTTTTTATGAATTAAAAATAACGAGAGAACCGTTTTCTAAAAGTAATGAAATCCTTTTTTTTATTGTCAGGGTTAGTGTTCTGTATATGGGTTACAATCTCCAAATGGCCAAACAAATCCACATATATATCATCATCATCATGTCGCGCCGCCAACACGGATATTCCTGACCCTCTCTCGCCACTTCTCCCTATCGTTCATCGCTCTGGCAGGTCTTCAGGGCTACATCCCGTATCCTCACATAGCTGCTGTATGTTCGAACTGGCCGTCCTGTTTTTGCTCGGCCATATGTGGGGGTCATAGGAGTACATCACGTATAAGCTCGTCCTTGTTTCTCCAGCAGTGTCCTGCATGTCTGGTTCGTCTAACTTGGATAGTTTTCGTGATGGGAGGTAGGTGGCCGTATAGTTGGTGCTTTTTGGGGTGTTACATCCAGGTCTTGTTCAATATTGCTCGCAGCATTCTTGCCTAATTGCCGTCTAGCTTTTTCTCCAGCCGTTTAGTTAGCGTCCAAGTAGTGCATCCATACAGCAGTATCGATACGACCGCAGCTTTCTTCCAAACAGCGGTCGTGTCGATATATATATATATATATATATATTATATATTAGTCTTGCAAGATTACACCTTACTTTCTCCCCCTCTCTCTCCCTCCTCTCTCTCTCTCTCTCTCTATGTATATATGTATATATTTATTTCTATTCACGTCTTTTCCTTTAACTTTCATTTTTTATTTTGTTCTTTCTCAATATAACAAACCATACTTCAGGAGGTGCACGTGGTGTAATGGTTATCGTCGCAGGAAATGGACACGGCGACACGAGTTCAAATCCTGGACTGATTGCATTTCACATAGCACTAATACCCCTGGGAAAGGTATGAATCCAATTATTCTCCCTCCAGCTATGGGTAAATAGTAGGGCAGACTAGGTTCTTCAGCCTTGGTGAGGCAACTAGTCTAGGAGAAGGAAAAACTCTGAATTCAAACCTGTTAAACTCCACTTAAAAAATTGACCTTGTGTCATATCCTGCCCGAGCGGAGGGGTTGGGTAAATATGATAACAAACCATACTTCAGTCTACTCTATTTTTCAGATCTCTTTCTTTCTTCTATTTACTCTCTATCATATTCGGATAAAATCTTTTATATTCATATAAAATATTATATATATATATATATACACTCACACAGTCAGGCAACTTGATCTCACTACTAAGTAATAAGGCATCACCCAACATAAAGTAAATACATGCGATTATGTTATTTAGTTTCGATTCTAAAAACAATAAAATAAAATAACGTGTTATTTTTTAATCCGTGATATTTTTCAAAGATAATAACGAGTAAGAGTACACCAACACACACACACACTCTCTCTCTCTCTCTCTCTCTCTCTCTCTCTCTCTCTCTCTTTGTGTGCGTGTGTGCGTGCGTCTGTTTGTATATATATATATATATATATGTGTGTGTGTGTGTGTGTGTGTGTATGCACTCATATGCTATGTATATGTGTCTTGCTATTTCCTTTTTCCTTTGTTTAGTGTTTATCTCAGAATAACTTTCTCCCTTTTTCAAATCACTTTGTGTTCTTTCCTTTTCAAATTCGTTCCCTTCCAACTTATTCTCTCTTCGCTTTCTTTATCTTGTGGTTTCTTTCTTTCTTTCTTTTGTTTTGATTTGAAAGGATTTCAATTGACTGATGTCACACTTTCGTACCAAAGTTTGAAAAAAAAATTTGGTTGAATACTCCTTGCTACCGTTATTAAATAAGAGTATATTGATTGACACGTGGAACCACTGTTTAAAAATATTCTCCCTTCATCCTGTGCAACTACATAGGACATTGTACACCCAGGGGTTTTTTTTTGTTGTTGTTTGTAATTCTTTTTAAATAGATATTTAATATTTATAACTTTTTCATTTTTTTTTCAGTTTTGGGAAGAATTCTTATATTGTGCAACTCACAAACTGCATTTATCGAGCCAGGCTTATCATGTAGAGTACGGTGACCTTTGCAACATTATGCTTATTTTCCGGGTACATTTGTCTGGTAGCCTTGGTCGGTGCTGTGAAGGACAACTAGTTATTTGATATATGTCTGGGTCACAACTTAGACGTTTCGCCCAGGCTTGTAAAAAAGGTGGATCGTTAAGTCCGTAGCCTGGCACGGAGTTGCTTGCAGAACGTAGACCTTAAAAATTCAGTGTGATCTTTGAGCTATGGGGTTCAGACGGACTCGTGAGAGGGTCAAGTGGAATAGCAAGAAAGAAGATTATGTTGAAAAAATAAATATTGGTTGGGTATTTTCATTAGCATCAGATAACGGGCGAATCAAAGTTGAATAATCATCTTGTGAAATTGAATTTGCAGTATAAAATGGACTCTGAATATATACTTCCAAGATCAAGACAAGACTATATATGTATATATATATATTCATCAGGTAGTTAAGAAGATGGAATCATTATATTATTATATTATACTGCACTTGGTTCGACACATAACCACATAGTGATTTACTGACGACCAACACTGTCGTAATATATATATATATATATATATATTACGACAGTGTTGTAAATCACTATGTGGTTATGTGTCGAACCAAGTGCAATATAATATAATAATTCCATCTTCTTAACTGCCTGATGAATGTTGTTATAAACTTCAAGAAACTTTAGGTTGCAGAACAATATTTTCCATGGATTAAATATATATATAATATATATCTATTTATTATCATTATATACATATATATATAATCGCCATGGCGTGTTCACAATACGGATTCCTTTGATTCACTTTCACCATCCATCCCTATCGGACATCCTTCTTGGTAGGTTCACTACACAGCACCCACTGTTCGCAGAGAACTGATGAATATATGTTTTTGCTGATCAACCAACACAGGTTAGTTCAAGTGCAGAAATCTATTGACAGAAATCGTTTATGAATTCGTCCTTACTTCCCTAGCAATGCCCTGCATGGTTTGATCACCTTACTTGTATGGTTTGTGAGATGGGAAGTAAGTGGCCATACAGCAGCTGTTCTGTAAGGTGCTGATTCCAGGATTTGTTCTAAACAGCACGCTTGATCCTTCCCATCTAGCTTTTTCTTCAAGCATTTTGTTTAAGTCCAAGTGGTGCAAACATACAATAGTACTAACACGGCTACAACTTGAAAGAAACCCCATTTGATTTTATCTGAGAGATCATTGTTCCATAACGTCGTCAACCTGTCGATAGCAGTCCGTGGTTTACCTCTGCGTATGTTGACTTCACTTTCAGTTGATGAGATGTTGCTACCGAGGTATGTGAAAGGGTCTACTAATTTCCGAGGTTTAAATGCTACTAGCTTATGGTCTTTTATCGTCATAGTTCTAGACATTAAGTGAGTGCTTTTACGTTTTTGATGGCTACAAATTTTTTACTCTTTTTATAAATATATACTAGAATATACCGGTTAATAATGACGGTTGGATTTTAAATAAAATATCTTTTTTATAATCCAAATCAAAAAGATTTCAGAATCTAAAAAGAATAAATCAATACCTGAAAAATATCTTGTCTTAAAAATACAACTTCCATGTAGCAAACTTAAAATTATCTGAAAAATCAAATTGTTTGTGTCGTTGATAAATGGAGTTTCTCTCTCTTTCTTTCTTTTCCTTGTTGCTGTCTATGTAGATTCAAAAGATACTTTGCCAAGCAGACGAACTCAAAAACAAAATAAACCGTTCCGTTGTGACGTCATGTATTTGTCGCTGCCTCCCACCAGACACGACTTGACACAAGGTCAAAAGCCCGAAGACCAATTAAAGTGGGGATAAAGGGGAGGGGAAGGTCGGGAACGAGCCAAGACTCGAACCCTGCTTGTCTGTGCTGCTCATTGGCTCACTTAGTGCAATGTGAGCCTGATGAGGCAAGCAGTTTCACGAACCCAAATGTGGGTCCGGGCACGTATGCCAGTTTACGGCTTAAACTAGACGCTTGGTCTAGTGCCGTATATGGGTGACAAAGGGGGCAAAAGTGCAGCTCGCCCACCCGAAGGTTGCCCAGCCGAAGCTGGGGGCCTATTCGGCCCCGAGTCTGCTCTTGGTTTCGAGCACCCATCCGGCACGAATGCCAGACGGCCCAGCCTGCTTTCCTGACAACTTGTCTGCTTTCTTCTCCTTTCCCTTTCGATGTGGCAAGCCACAAATAACATGATTCGTTCTTTCTTTCTTCTTTTCTTTCTTTTCACTTTAATATTTCTTTCTTACAAGATTACAAAAAAAAAAAAAAAACGTCGGAGATCTTACCTTCCGTTATTTCTTTCTTTCTTTCTTTCTTTTTTTCTTTTTCAAATATTATGTATACAGACAAACTGATGTACACACAGAACGCTACACTTCTGTTTTATATTATTAGGAGATATGAGAGTGTGTGTGTGTGTGTGTGTGTGTGTGTGTGTGTAAACATAGAAAACCTCAAGGATATAAAAGAGCGAATTTTCCGTGATTTCAAAAGGAAAAAAATTAACATAGGAAAGCACACAAGGAGAAAATTTTGGATAATATTTGAGCAAAATGAATCAATTTTAAGGCGACAAGAAAAAAAATCAATTTTAAAATTTGTTAAAAAGAATCTTGTCTATACTTTTGAAGAAAAAATACTATCTAAATCTGCATTATATATATATATATATAGGTTGTTTCACAATTGTTTTAACAAACTAGTCTATCAGATCTTCCTTGCTGACTTTATTCTCTTTCTCTTTTCAGGTTATTGCTTTGAATTAGTTAACATTTTGACATATTTAACTGAATATTGTGCAATCATGCCTTGGACAATGGAGCAGATCTTTCGTGTGAAGACATATTACGAAACTAAGTCTTTCAATATTGTTACACAATAATACAGAAGGAAGTTCAATTTCAACACATTTCTAAACAGGAGTTAAATTTTCAAGTTGGTCAAGAACTTTCACTTGTGAAGATCATGTCACTTGTGAAGGCAGCCATCACTCAGAAGATTCTAGAGATCATCCAGAAGGAATGTGTAAATGTTATCAAAAACTTAGCACGCCGCATTCAACTCCTTTTGATATTTTTTGTTGATGTTTGAGAATAAATAGTTGCAAATCCTTGAATGTTATCCAGTAATTTTCGAAGCTCATTCCTTCGATGTAGCACAAGGCCAAATGAATGGGGCACCCAATGAGACTCGAACTCACTCGTGTAGGTTTGCTCGTCTAGTTTGCTAACCATTATACCACCAGACGTGCCTGCAAATCCTTAAATGTTATCCTTTTACTTTTTAATAAATGTAATATTCATTACTCTATCATTTGTGGTTCTTGATTTGTGCACGATCATTTTGATTCAAGAATTGTGAAACACCATATATATGATATTGTCCATAACTAATTACATCCCTAACAATGTTTTAAAACAGGTTAATTTTCTTTTAAACCAAAATATCAGAATTATATAATTTCTAGTGAAACATTATACAAAACAAAATGGATGCTATTAAGTATTATTTGTTAATAAACTTTACAATGCGCTAAGCGAAAGGTTCTCAGCCTAACTAAACCGAAAGGCAAGATATATAAAACGAAATCCCTCGGCAATTATATTACACAGTACTACATATCGGATCCAAAAATACTAAAGTTGAATATAAATTAAGCAACAGGGAAATCAAAAAGTAAATGAATGCTATTTAGGGGTTGGCTTTGATGATAGATTAAAGTTGACAATCATATTTATTTTCTATTATATCAAGGACAAATGAAATCTTTGGTTGCATGGTTATAAATTTTATTTCAAGGGAGGTAACATGCGAAAGCTTTATAAAACCTCATATAGAATATTTTAGCGCAATTGGAACGGTCTCCAAAGGCTTTGAAAATGCGCTGTCCAGACTATAGCATCGTTAAGACGGGCCAGAATACAGAAAAAAATCCTGATAACCAAAAGAGATTTGCTGTCACTCAGTCTCCAGTGAAAGATCATCAGTGATGAGTATAATGATAATAACAATAATCAGACCTATAACGTACCTACTGATGATGTGGAAAATACAAACAGCACAAATCAGGGAGGAGATTTACTATTCGCTGATAAACCCCGAAGAACACAAAGGATGCCTCAAGGGGAACAAGAGGAACAGGAGATCTACAGTACTTTGGTCAGCTCATCCTCAACGAGAGCAAAACGAAGCGGAAAA
>CAUZXS010003153.1:37500-40000 GCA_963585895.1 Sepioteuthis lessoniana
CACTGAACTTGTTTATCATATTTACCCAACCCCTCCACTCGGGCAGGATATGATACAAGGTCAATTTTTAAGCGGAGTTTAACAGGTTTGAATTCAGAGTTTTCCTTCTCCTAGACTAGTTGCCTCACCAAGGCTGAAGAAATCAGTCTGCCCTACTATTTACCCATAACTGGAGGGAGAATAATTGGATTTATACCTTTCCCAAGGGTATTAGTGCTATGTGAAATGTAATCAGTCTCATCCAGGATTTGAACTCGTATCACCGTGTCCATTTCCTACGACAATAACCATTACACCACGGGCACCTCCACCACGCTGAACTTGTTTATCTACTCATAACTTATTGGTTTTGTTTCTATGTTTAAACATTCTCTTTTTTGCAGGATAAATATTCATAATTCTATTTCAGTATTTTCAAGAATGTTTCACTTCGTTCTATAAAGATTGTTTCGAAATAAAGTGTTTAATTCGTTTTTTAGAGCGAATTTAAGCACTTTATTTCGAAACAAATAAAAAGTTGTACGAAATAAAGCAATTTAAACACTTTTGAAAAGCTTCTTTGAAATCAATGCACCTCCACCATAGACTGTTTCCATAGACTGTTCCCAATAATATAAAGGATCATCATCATCATCATCGTAGTCAGCAGCAGCATCAAGTTGGGCTAAGCATGAAGTTCTCTCTCTCTCTCTCTCTCTCTCTCTCTCTCTCTCTCTCTCTCTCTCTCTCTCTCTGTCGCGCGTGCGCGCTATCCATCCCTATCGTCCATCACACCTGGTATGTCTTCTAGATTGCATCTAGTATCCGCAAAGAGCTGATATAAGTCCTTGCTAGACGGCCAAAACTGTTACGGTCGTGTGTAGGACTCCATAAGGGAACGTCGCTTTTGAGTTCGTCCTTGTTTCTGCAGCAAGGAACATATGTGCTGACAATTGTAGACATTCCTTGCATTCCTTTTATCGTTTATTTCTTACGTGTTCTTTTTACTTGTTATAAGGACGCTGAAAATGTATATAATTTATAAGTCAATAACAAAAATAGAAAGAAAGATCAGAAAGAAATTTTAATGAAAAACTTAGTGTTGAACATTTTTTGCTAAGTTTTATTTTGAGATATCCGAGAAGTTGCAACTCGTAAACTGTTTCCAAGATGATTATCTGTCAACTTATATTTTGTTTTTGACTTGATAGCTTTTATTCAGGGAAAAAAGGTTGTTCTCATTTCTAAATACTGCAAAACATAATGGTTTATCTTCTAGCAAAGCACAACGATTTTGGTTAGTTTTCTATAGGAATAGATACATAAAACTGTGATAAATATTCGTCAGGAAATTTTTACAGCCCAAGTTTAATTCTCTGGAATTCAGATATTTTCGTGATTTAAAAAAAAATTATCTTATGATTTTTTTATCATGAAAATTTACAAAAAAAGTTAAAATCAGGTTCCATTAAATTTAAAGCTTTTTGCACAATGGCCATCAAGCACATTATTCCTGGGACTGTTGGACCCATTATTTTCGTCACGTTATCCGGCAAGAAGAACAACTCGGATTTAACCCCTGCGATGGACGTAATTTCTGGTTATCTTGCTTCGATTTTCCACTGGATAATTATCATGATGACTTAGAGAATGGTATTCGTGTTGCACAAGCATTGGCCACCATAACACTATGATATTCCTTATAATGTTTTCAGCAACTATACTTTCTCTCAAAAAATTCCATGACGATAGAGGTGACAACGTATCCAGACTTTACCAGATGAAAACATGCAGTTATATACCTATACATGGGAGGCAAGAGTTTTATGCTAAAATCGTTTTTGTGTCCTCCTATGGAAAGGACTGAGCACGATGGAGAATCTTGTGTCTGAGCTACCCTATTTAGTTCACCCAGACGGAAGAATGTTAACGATAAAAGTGTAAGATTATGAGAAACGGCAGTGATCTATTAAAGATTATGCAGTTGTCATGTATGCATGTATGCATGTATATAAACAAGTGTTAAACCTTGATGGTTTTCAGCACTTTCAGCTGTGTCTCTGTCCATTTTCAAGAGTGATAAAAATTGTTCTTATAGGATTTAAATAATCAAAATTGGTGATGCAATTTGTGTCTACAAGAAAAGATACAAATAATGTTATACCCTGATCCCAGTAACCAATTAAATCAGAGATGGGATTTAATAGCTAGATGTAGGCATAGAAATAAATTTAAACTATAGTCAAAAATTTAGTATATAGTCAAAGTTAATATTTAACAATAATTTATTAAATTGGTATAGATATTTTAACTTAGATGCATAATCCTTACCATTTCCGCCATGTGTTTTTGGTACTTCTCAAAGAAAAAAAGATGACATATTAGAATTAACAATTTTGTTATAAATTTTTATCATTAAGGGTTTTCGGAATATTGTCTTCCATTAAGGGTTTTCGGAATATTGTCTTCATCTTTATTGTTATTACCACAACGTTTCGGCCGATATGTCCTCCCGCCGTCT
>CAUZXS010003153.1:45000-55000 GCA_963585895.1 Sepioteuthis lessoniana
TCTTGATGCAGAGACGTCTTATATCTGCTCTTTAGTGATGCTTTCTGTGGCAGTTTATAAGTTTCCTAACTTTAGTCTCCATCTTTTTTTTTTTATTTCAGCTGATATCCTTTTTATAATATCAAAACTGTATATCACTATTAGCATTACCAGGGTGTTAATAGCACTAACTTTATTTTTTACATTCAATTCTGTTCTTAATATAGCTCTTATTCTCTTATAGTATTCTTTTCTTATTTTTTCTTTATTCATAGTGTGGTTGATATCATTCGTTTCAGTAATTCCTAAAGAAATATAGACTTTATTGTGTTCTAACCCTTTAATTTCCGTGTTTATATACTGGACATTGGCCTAGGGGTTAGAGTGTTCGCCAAGGGCCCGGGAGACCTGGGTTCAATCCCAGGTCGAGTCATACCAAAGACTCAAAAAATGGTACTTAATGCCTCCTTGCTTAACACTCAGCATTATAAGGTACGGATCAAGGGTAAAGTAGAGCAATCCAGGGAAGGAGTAGCGCCCTCCCCTACACATTGGTGTAGTAGCTATCGAAAAGGGAGCCTTCGGGTTACCCTCGACTATGGTCGCCAACTTTACTTTTTATATCTAGAGTGATACTTTTAAACTTTACTCGTGAGCAATTCGTAAATTTGATTTTCGCTCATTTGTCCCAAACAAATTGTCTCCCTATGTCGTTAATAAACCATTTTTACTGTTCACTTTCTAAATCGTCGCCATTTTCTGCATATAACTTTAAATAGCCCATTTAAAATAGTTGGTTTATTTTTCAGTGGTAATTTTATATCTATATATATTTTACATCTGTATTTTCAAGTTCTATGGAGAAAAGTATTAGAGCAATACAAAAAAGAAGAGGAGAAAGTGTCTTTGGAAGATTCTATCGTTAATGTTCAGATTATTAGTTTTGAGCATGCCTTTTTTATGGATTAAGTAAAATGCCATTTTTCTATATTGTATTTTAGGAATGTTATTATAATTAAGGATATCTTTAGAATGTTTGAAACATTTAGAATCCATTCGTGGGACATGCAGTCAAAAGCTTTTTGGTAGCCAATCCTCGCCATACTTGGATTTTTTTTTGTTTGGATCGACAATTCTCCATCATCAACTTGTTTATGAGGAGCTGATCTTTGCAGTCACGTGTTTCTTTTTTTACGTCCTTTTTGTTCTAAAGGAAAGATTTCCTTTCATTTGACTATTTTCTCATTATTATTACATTTTACTTTCTCTCTCAGTTTTGCCGCTCTTGGTACCCACATTGACAAAAAAATAAAATGGTAAAATAATGTGTTGAAAGGTAGAAGTGAGTAAAAAAAAAAAGCAGTTTGATTATTATTATCATTATTATTTTTAGTAGTAGTAGTTGTTGTTGTTGTTGTTGTTGTTGCTGTTGTTGCTGTTATTTCAATAATAGTAGTAGTATTCTTATAGCCAATTCCCCGGTCTTAATACCCCCTTTTCTCTCTCTCTCTCTCACTCTCTCTCTCTCTCTCTCTCTCTCTCTCTCTCTCTCTCTCTCTCTCTCTCTCATCTGACTAGGATATCAGATAGGCAAAGTTCAGATGTCGAGGAAAAAACAGAGGTGGTGAAAGAGAGAAGTAGAAAAAGAGAAATTCGGTGAAAGAAAGAGGTAATGAAAGACAAACCTGACTATAATTATCAATCATTCTTTCTCTTTCTTTCTCTCTCTCTCTCTCTCTCTCTCTCTCACACACACACACACACACACACACACACTTGAACACACTTACACACTACACTTGCAATGCAGATTAGGCAAAAAGAAAGGCTTGACTAAATATACATTGAATATGTGTGGATGAAAAACTATATTTTGATGTGCTACTTAGTAAAGAAAGCAATGTAATAAAGAGTTGGAGGGGAGAGAGAAATATCTGACTTTGCAACAAGTATAATAAATTACGTCAAGCACTCACCATCTCGTTTTGACGGTTGCCTATTTTGTAATGTCGTTAATCCCGGATTAACCTTAAAAACGTAATCCATTATCGATTTGCTGCCTTCTCCCGACTGAGGAAAGAATTGAGGTCATCTTATTGTGATCGACATGACTGAAACGCTGCATGTGCTATTTGCTCAGCATTGACTTAACAATATGATACAATCGTAAAATAAAAATAACAAAAGTTGTGCAAAATTGAGATACCTAGAAAGAGACGCGCCTGGCTTACGTTCAAGTCAGGCAGAAAGACCTGATTCCAGCCCAGATCAGGATGATAAGCCAACTCAATACGAAAATGGGTGTTCATTTACCAAAGGTAGGTACTGCAAGCAAGTGGAAGCCGGTGTGCCAGACAAAACAAAGCTTACTAAATACATATCATCAATCAACTTCCCTGACTGGTCAAGCTGCGATATTATCAACAATCTTAATTGGGCTAAATATATAATATTACCTGAAGTATCCGTTGACGCCTGGTAAGAGTTCAAGAGTTGCATTAGAACTCATAATTCAACAACCTTTGCAGATCGGCTTTTGAACTTATCAATTATATATATATATATATATATATAGAGAGAGAGAGAGAGAAAATAAAATAAATAAAAAGATCTGGGAATAGAAATCTAAGACACGGAACCTTAAAACTACCATCATGCCAATAATAGAGGGAGCCCCGGGCATGATAAAGAAAAGGAAAGAAAAACACATTAGCACGATACTTGACAGTCCAAGCGTACGTGAAATAGAAAAAAAGCACTTTCTAACAATCAATGTGACTGGAAAATATCGTTTAAAAGAGGCAGTAAAAACACAAAAACATAGAATATACGAGGATCATTAAATAAGTTTTCAAACTTTTTTCGTATGGGCACTTTTATTGATAGTACATACATGAAACTCTTGTCCCCTTCGAAATAATCTCTTCTGGCTGCAATGCATTTGTTGTATCGTTCCAACAACTTCTGGGGGGCCCCATAGAAGTCCACTTGCGTAAGCGTGTCAATGACCCTCGTCACAGCCTCTTTCATCTCCTCAATTGTCTCATAACGACAGCCTCTGAGCTTAGGGAATAAGCAAAAGTCACTGGGACCAACGTCTGGACTATAGGGAGGCTGAGGAACTGTCTTGATGTCTATCTTGGTCAAATAGTCTGTGACAAGGATGGAGTTGTGGACTGGTGCATTGTCCTGGTGGAAATGCCACTGACCCCATTTGAAGAGTGCTGGCCTCTTCCGACGGAATCTCTTCCTGAATTCCCTTAAAATCTCAACATACTAACCCTAAGCCTTTAGCTAATCAACTCTGGTATTCTGACTTCCTTACTCCTCCTACACCTCTCATCATGCCTCACAGACTCCCTGCCTTCCTTGAATCTCTTTTGCCACTCAAAAACTGATGCTCCATTCATGCAAGATGGTCTAAAAGCAGTCTGAAGCATTCCATAGATTTCTGTGGGATTTTTTCCAAGTTTAAAACAGAATTTTATTGCATATCGTTCTTCTAAAGTGTCCTCGCGTCTAGATTACATTTTTGAAATTCACCAGCTGTGACAATCAGGCTTTAGTAGGGTGTATTACAATTGCTGCTGTAGCTGTTCATTTGAAGCAGAAATCATAAAAATTGGTCAGTCATCTTATAAGATGTATAGCAATAACATAATGAATTTTCAAGTGTCTACGACAATTTTAAATACCTGTATAAAAAAGTCTGAAAACTTATGCACCACGTACATACTTACTACTTTCTCTCAGCAAAGATTTTGAGGAAAGACCCAATAAAGGCATATAAGAAATTGAAATACATCTGATGATTAAATGATAATAATAATAATAGACTCTCTGGGCAAAGTGATCCACTGTGAATCGTGCAAGAAATTTAAGGTCGTCAATACGAATAAATGATATATGCACAACCCAACATCTTTCCTGGAGAATGACACACACAAATTCCGATAGGATTTTGACATACATGCATATGCACAAACCCTGGTAAATGAGACGCATAAAATTTTCTTGGATTTTGAGATTCAAACCGGCCAGAAGAGCAGATCTAGTGATAATTAACAAAAAAAAAAAGAAAAAAGAAAAAAAGAAAAAAAAAGAGAGGAGTAGTCATCTTGTGGATTTTGGGGTTCCAGCTGACCACAAAGTGAAAATCAAATTAAAAAAAAGAAAAAAAGAAAAAAAAGAGAGAAGTAGTCATCTTATGGATTTTGGGGTTCCAGCTGACCACAAAGTGAAAATCAAAGAAAACGAAAAGCGAGGTAAGTACTCGGATCTTGCCAAAATACATGTGGGTGACTGTGATACCAATTATGATTAGCGTGATTGGCTGAAAGAATTGGAAATCGAAGGACCAGTCCAAACTACCGCATTGTTAAGATCGACCAGAATACTGAGTAGAATCCTGAATGTCATAAAGAGACTAGCTGTCACTCAGACTCCAGTGAAAGACCAACAGCTAACGCTGGCGTGAAAAACTCGCCCGAAGTGAAATAATAATAATGATAATAACAATAATATGGTAAAGTAAAAATTAGACGAACCAAACATGCAGGACACTGCTATGGAAGCAGGGACGAGCTCATACGTGATGTACTCCTATGGACCCCCACATATGGCCGGGCAAAAGCAGGACGACCAGCACGAACATACCTTCAGCAGCTATGTAAGGATACGGGATGTAGCCCTGAAGACCTGCTAGAGGCGATGAACGATAGGGAAAAATGGAGAGAGAGGGTCAGGGATATCCGTGCAAGCGGCACGACATGATGATGATGATGATGATGAAGATAAAAATTGATGGTCGGCAGAATAGCAAGTGTTAGCAATGTGGTGACTGAGATGAAAGAGTTAAGTACATAGTACGCTAATGGAGCAAACTAGGACAAGAGGAATACAAGAGTAGGCATAACTAGGTGGGAAAGGTTATCCACTTTGAAATATCTAAGAGACTATACTGACAAATTTTATATGCACAAACTATAATCAGCCCCGAATGAGACACATAAAATTATCTGGAACTTTGAAATACAAACGGATAATCGAAATTCCGGCCAGAAGACCAAGCCTACAAAAAGAAGAGAACATGTCATCAAATGGATTTTTCTGTTCCGGTGGACCATAAAGTGAAAATAAGAAAAGGCAAAAAAACTGGACCAATGCCTGGATCTTTCCAGAGTGCAAACAGATCTGAAGAACATGAAAGTGACTGTGATACTAGTTGTAGTCTGAGCACTTGGAACTGTTCCCAAAAACCTGGAAAAGAGAATGGGGAAACTTGACATCAGAGGAAGAAACGAGACCATTCAGATCAGATAGAATACTATGAAAGAGTTTGTTTTTTTTAATTCTAAAATTTTGAAAATTCCTGTAAAGTATTCGGTTTACAGTGTAAATCTAATGCTAAACTTGACCTTTCCTTTGCATCTCTCTAAATAATAAAATAATGACAGAAAAGATAAAAACCAAGTTGTTGAACTAATACAATTTATTCGTATGATAACAAGTTGAGCCAATTTTACCTTTCACTAGATAATACGAAATAGTTTTATTTAAAATGATAGATTTTTTTCCTTGAATCGTCATGGAAACAGACATCAACAATTGTGTTACCATTTATTTTTTTATTTTTTTTAAAAAGACAATTTCGTAGTATCTGATGGCGCTGCCCAGGCGAAACGTGTAATAGGATTAAATTGATATTTTCAACAACTTACTTCATATTCTAATCATATTCCTTAAACACACATACACACACGCGAGCGCGTGAGCGCGCACACACACATTGATAATTAGACTGGTGAGTAGAGTGTTCGCTATTGGCCCGGGAGTCAGGGGTTCAATCTCAGGTCGAGTCATACCAAAGGCTCAAAAAATGGTACTTGATGCTGTCTTGCTTAACACTCACCATTATGAGGCACGTATCAAGGGTAAAGTGGAGCAATTCAGGGAAATGAGTAGCACCCTCCCCAGCACCATTGTGTTGTAGCGAATGAAAAGGAAGCCTTCAGGTCACTGTCGACTACGGTCGCCGACTTACTTTTTACAATATACATAGATAAAGTAAGTATAGTTTGCGACCATAGATATTTGCAACATGATCATATATGGAAATTAGGACAATACAACTACGACAAAATCAATTATGGAATTAGTCTGGTGATAAATGACACAAGTGAAATTTATAGATATATCTACGCTTAGATATCACTTGACTTTTCTTTTGGGGGTGTCTTCGTAGTGTTATGGTTAAAGCGATGGACTGCGGAATCGCAATGAGTTCGTACTCCAGTTGCGCTATTACGTTCACTTTCGGGCAAATACTCTTGGGAAAGCTATGAACCCCCTTAACCTCCCAGCTATGGGTTAAATAGTACTACTACTGTTCTTCAAGGAGAATGACTTTGGCATTAAATAACCTAAAAAGGTTGATATGCCATTAAAACAAACAAACCAAACCTTGGCTTTTCTTTGTTCAAAAGTTTCTCTCTCTCTCTCTCTCTCTATATATATATATATATATATATATACTATCATGAGATGTCACCTAAAGAGGTTTATTTTTCAAAATATGTCACCTTTGCGATTTCCACACTTCTTCCATCGGTGTTGTTGCGCTTGAACCCCATTGATCAAAAAAGTCATCAACAGTAGATATTATGTCATCAGACGAGCTGTCTAGCCCATGAACTCTTCAGGTTACCCTCGTATATATATATATATATATATATATGTAAGTAAGCCGACCGTTGTTGAGGTTGACCCGAAGGCTCCCTTTACAATAGCTACTACACCGAGGTGTCGGGGAAGGCGCTACTCCTTTCTTTGGATTGCTCCACTTACCCTTGATCCATATTTTATAATATTGAGTATTTTTGAATCTTTGGTATGACGACCTGGGATTGAACCTTGGTCTACCGGACCATTGGTGAACAGTACGCTATTCTTTATGGATATATAAGTTAAACCACCGTAGAAAACCTTCCATACATTAACCTGAGAAAAGGTGTTATATCCAAATTATTTTTATGCTCTTCGACTCCAACTCACAGATCTTGTTCCATAATCTACTGAGTCTACAAAACCCAATGATTCTAAAACTTCTCGAAGCACCATCTTCAAAATTTGTCCCGGGGAACATGCATTGAAAGTTCACTAATACATACGATCATCACTTTACAGCTATGTTTGTACAATATATCCCTTCACCTCGCCAACTCAATACTTAAGAAATGTAGGATACTAAAAGAATTGAAGAAAATAAAAATTAAATATTACAAATTATATCATAAGCTCTAAAACTTAAACGATACAGAATGTCTCCAATAACGTAAATAGATAAATGATAAGACAAAAATCGGCACGCTTTCTTGCTCTTTAGTATCTGTAGACTATTTTGTGAAAAAAAAATCTTATTTCTGATTTTGTCAGCCCTATCTTTCCTTTTCTCGCAGATAAATAGATAGATAGATAGATAGATAGATAGATAGATAGATAGATATGTACAGACTAGAATAGATAGATAGATAGATTGATAGATAGATAGATCTATTTTACCAGAAATTAAGCCCGTTAATAAATTAAGCAGAAATTAAATAAAAAACGAGCCTATTTTCTTTAAATAAAATCTAATTATAGATTAATCTAACCATATAACAACATGTTAATCTAATTTTCGGGATTGTCTATTATTCATATATATATATATATATATATATATAGAGAGAGAGAGAGAGACAGACAGACAGACAGACAGACAGACAGACAGAGACAGAGAGAGACAGAGACAGAGATCGACCTGATATACATAGATACGAAGTACCACAGATAGATAGATAGATAGATATGAGGTGCCTGGGAATTATATATAGAGAAAGAAAGAAAGAAAGAAAGAAAGAAAGAAAGAGATGGGGGGTAGAGAGAGAAGTAGAGAGAAAGAAAGCCTAATAAATGTCATAGGTGGGAATGGGAGAATACACTTGGTTCAATGAACAAAGAAAAAGACAAGTAAAAATAAAAGAACGAATTAAACTCGTTAAGGATCATTCCATTGAAGTGAAAGTGTCTCATTCGGATCCCCACCAAGGTCATTGCTCACACCACATATTCACATCTACTTTATAACTGACATTACATGGAATGCGACCTTTAAATTTTCAGATAAGTATTTAACACTAGGTAAACAATTAATGTCACTCACGTTTTATTTATCCCTTCAGAATTTTCACTTCATCCTCTAACGTAAATCTCTTAACATGATAAGAGGTTTTTATTTTAACAAACGTCATATGAAGTCATAATGGATTCAGCTGCTGGCCCCGGACGCTTGGAACACAGCAAAATGCAACACACACACACACACACACACACACACACACACAAGCACACATACTCGTCTCGTTCAAAAAGTTTTAAGCCTCACCCTGAACGATTGCAAGAAGCATGACAGTTTTTCTTGGTTTTTCATTATAGTCCCTCTTGACATCAATGCTCTCGGTCACTGAAGAAGGTGGCAAACTGGTCCTCCAACAACTCTTCCACAGCACATATGACCAGATCATTATTTCTAAAATGGTAACCACGTATGTGGGAGTTGAGTTTAGGAAAAAGGAAGAAGCCAGATGGAGCTAAGTCTGGTAAGTAAAGGGAGAAAGGATAACAATACAAAGCCAAAATTGGCTGCTTCATCTACTGCAACCAGAGCAGTGTGAACGAGCGCATTGCTCTAAAGCAAGAGTACAGCTGTCCTCAGTTTCCCTCTGCGTTTCGATTTGATTGCTTCCTTTAGTTGTCTTAATTCTGATACATAGTACAATCCAGTTTTTTCCTTTTCTAGGTAGTCTATCATGATTACGCCTTCAGAATAGAAAAAAAATCACTTTCCCAACAGCCTGATTTTTTGTTTTTGTTTTGTTTTACGGCATATCAACCATTGAACTTCGAACCTTTGATTCATGTTCGAAGTGGTGGACCCAAGCTTCATCTTGAGTTACTAATCTGCGGTGGAAATTCTTCAGGTTAGCCTAAAAGTAAGTCAAAAGTGTCCTGAAAATCTCAACCCCTTTCAGCTTGTTCTTCAGCGTCAGCATTCTTGGGACTTATCTTGTTCATCCCCAAGATCTCAGTTCAAACAGTGTGTATCGAAACAGAACTAATATTTATAGACTTAGCTATCTGCTGGATGGGAAGACATCTGTCATCCAAAACCATACGATGAATGGCATTAACTTGTTCATCAGTGGTTGAGGTTTTTGGACGACCTGACCGACGGTCATCTTCTGTGCTGTCCCTGCCTTACAGAAATCCCGAATGATTTATCATTATGGCTTCATAATTTATTTATTTTTTTACGCTTTCTCTCTTTTGAGATCTCATCCCTCGTTGTTTTAATCGTTTCACTTCTTTGTTACTGTTGGTTATCACCTACCTTTTCAACATAATGAGCTGTTCCATCTGCCATATATGGCAGTAGCGGAGATCAGTCTGAGAAAGATAAACCTACCAGTCAGACCAGAAGAGCCGTTCCTATTGTTGAAGTATATCATTACTCTATCACTAATCCTATGTTCTTATTACTAACAGTTTCTCTCTTGTAAATACTCTTTCCTGTAAATATAACTGTTTACCTCACATATCATGGTTTGTCTTATTATTAATACTACTTGTGTTCACTAACTAGAACAAAACACTCAGCTATCTGTTGGATGGGAAGACATCTGTCATCCAAAACCATACGATGAATGGCATTAACTTGTTCATCAGTGGTTGAGGTTTTTGGACGACCTGACTGACGGTCATCTTCTGTGCTGTCCCTGCCTTACAGAAATCCCGAAGGATTTATCATTATGGCTTCATAATTTTTTTTTTTTTTTTTTTACACTTTCTCTTTTGAGATCTCATCCCTCGTTGTTTTAATCGTTTCACTTCTTTATTACCGATGATTTTCTTCTGAAAAGTGTCGATCGAAAGACACTTCAGGATTTTTGTCAATTTTAAGTTCAATCTCCATTCTTTTCTA